>JAVQJF010050803.1:0-36024 GCA_036023855.1 Gadopsis marmoratus | reverse complement strand
GCCGCTGACGTATAAAATCCCCGTTATTTTATTTAATTATTTATTTTTTAATTTCCTTAATGAGGCCAGTGTTGTCGGGAGCCGCGCGTCCTGGTTCTGTGCAGTAAATTCGGCGAAGCCCAAGTGCACATCGCGATGTGCAATCAGCACATCTGCAGGGGGGGGGGGGGGGGGAAGCAAAAACCCTAAATCGCAATTTCCATCGAGCACCCTTCCGCTCTGCGGAGGCTGCTCCGCGTCCCTGTTCACGTGGAGGCTGAACCTCCTTCGCGGCCAACCAGCGCCGGGCTCGACGGATTTAAACGCGTGAATCGCTGCGTGTTCGTTACCCGATTTCTCCCAAAGTCCCAGGCCTGACCCGCTCTTGTCTCGCTTGCTCCCGGAGCCTCCTTCCTCTTCTCTCCCCGTCCTCCGCCTCCCCCAGCCGGCCAGCACGCATCCAGATGCAGCGCTCTCACTGCGGGGGCCAGCAGAGCGTCCGCTGCCGCATGGTCCTAAAGAGCACTGGGTGCGGAGCGGGGCGGAGGTGGCGCTAATGAGCCGTTATCGTGGACCCCCCCCCCCTGATGCACACACATGTAGAGCTCTTTATGATATTGTACATGATTTCTCAGAGGCCCAGTGGGAAACACTGCTGAAGTGCCTCCGTATTCAAACTCAAGCACAGACTCTTACATGAGGTCACACACACATGCAGTTGTTAACCCATAACCATCCCATGATGGGCGAGCGGGTCAGCATGTTTTTCCTTGGGTTATGGAGTCATTTTTGGGGTCAGTTTTACAGTTATTTGACACAACGGCAAGTGAGTGTGAACGTGGGGCCAAAACGGGAGGTGCAACATGCAACAAAAGGCCAAAAGCTGCAGCCGAGGACGTCGGGATCATGTGTGTATGCATCTTAGACCACTAGGCCGCAGGGATGCTTTAACGTTTTTATTTAAAGGTTCAAACATTACTGCCCAATTGGAGCACTTACATGCAACAAAATGCAACTAAAATTATACCTGAGAGACATTTCAGGGGTCTCTAAGTGCCACTCTGGTCATTATAAGTGCCCCTCTGATTTGACCCAGAAATAAACACTAGGCCCGTGTGTGGAGACAAGTGCCCTTTTCTTGCTTTTCGCCTTTTCCCCATAGAGAGATTTGGTTTATGTTGATTTAATTGCTGCGGTGCCAGCGTGTAGGCCAAGCAGCGCCGGCTCCGGCCTGTTTGGCTACAGGGAATATTTCTTTTATGGTCTCTTACGTGAAAATCTAAGCGGGAACTGTAAATGTACGCCATGGTACTGTCACATCACACTGACTCACCAGTGGCATTTGAAATGCGGTGTACATGTGAACTAAATTAGCTAACAACTTCTATGGTCCAAAAATGATCTTAGCACGATGCACATTTATTAAGTAACTGCAGTCAAATACAATTAGAACAAACAAAAGGCAAAACATGAATTGCCTTGGTAAGAAGTAGCATCTGTTCAGTACAATCTTTTAAAAAGTGCATGAAAGTACAACAAACAAAAAGTAATGTTATTAAAACGTTGACAAAATGAACACAGGAACCTGAGGAGACTTCCCCCATTTTTAATTTGCTGCAGTTATGGGCCCCTTGGTGGCTGTGGGGCCCTAAGCAGCCAAGTAATTATGTGATGCCTCAGGCCAGCTTTGAGGCCTAGTGAAGTGAAACATGTGCTCTCTGTAACTATTGTTCTGAAAATACTACTTTTTCATACCGTCCAAAAGATTTTGTATTGGCTCTTCACCAGTCATTGCATTTTAACAACAGAGTAATAATATATTAAATGTAAACAAATCATGAATGCACCGGAGTTGAAAGTGATCATAAATCATCATAAATAGCACGTACGTTTGTATGCTTCTGTCCTGTCTTGTTGTGTTTAAATAACGTACATTTTAATCTTTGGGCTCGGGGGAAGGTATCAAACATTTTCAAGTCAAAAGTCCAAGTGAAGTCACGAGTCACTGGTGTTAAAGTCGAGCTGCAAGTCAAGTTGAATAAAGTCATCAAAAAAATCAAAAGTCATGTGAGTCGAGTTGAACAGACATTTTGACATACACTTTTTGACTTGACATTTTGTTTCTTAGACTATACATTTTGATTGATATGAGAAAACATACCATATACACCAAGTGCCAGGTCCTCTGTTGAGTCGGGAAGAAACTCTGTTTCCAGCGATGTGACAGGGAGCAAAGGAGCTCAATATTGGATACTTTTTTATTTTTATATTTTGTTCTTGTTTGGGCCCAATGCAGGAAGTGCATCCATGAGGTTGCATTACTGCCACCTTCAGGTGACCCCTGGCTCCCTACAAGTACACAGATCACTTTTGCTCCAAAAAATCAGAAAAATCAGTACGGAAAATTCCTTCATATTAATACAGTATATTGTCCCCTATTTTTACAGACCTTTCTTAGAGTGCACTGTTAATGTCACCTGATGACAAAAGAGGTTAAATAAAATGGTTTGGGAAAGCATAACTTATCTAGTGCACTTAAGAGACACGTGAATGGGTCTTTGCAAACCTGTAAGTGCACTTTAATTCATAAAGCATCAATCCAAATGGCAAAATCTGGTGCCTATGTTTGTTTGAACAAAAACTAAATGATTCTTCTCTCCATAAGATAAGCATGCAGTAATGGCCAATATATTTTGTTTCCCATATCCTATAACATGGCTTTATAAATGACAACGATGGAAGATTCAGATCTCTTACTTGAGTAAGAGTGGCAACACCACAATGTGAAAATATTCCACAAAAAATGTCATTACTGCATTCTGCATAATATATTTCAGTACTTGTATATTTGCTAGATAAAGTACTCATTATTGAGACTTTAGATGTAAGCAGCATTTTAATGTTGCAGCTGGTTGAGCAAATTCTAACTATTTGATACACTATTCTGTAGTTTACAATGTGACAATGCATTATATAAAAAATAATAATTTACAAAGTAACTCCAGCTGTCATGTAATAGAGTAAATAGTACAATTATTTGAAAAGTAGTAGAGTAGAATTTCAGAAATATGAAGTAAAATTAGAAGTACCTTAAAATGATAAAGAAATGTACTGAGTTACTGTCCAACACTAATAAAGGATGTGTGTGTTTGGGAATGACTGAAGGACCTTCAGTGATGATTAATGACAAAACACGCACACACACTAAAAACCATGCCATGATTGGTCAAAGCCATATTTTAAATCTTTTTAACATATCTCACATTTGATTTATTTACAAAAGACAATGACCTCTGTGACATAAAACTATGTTTTGTAAAATCAACATGAGAAACAAATGCGTACCAGAAGCAGAACCGTACAGAACACACACATAGATAGATAACATCAGGGGAGCGTCGTCGTTGAGGATGTCCCCTTTGCACATTGTCTCTCTGCAAACAATAAAAGGATCACAATGTAGTATCCACCTCTGTATGACCGGCTGTGATTTTTTGTTTTTCGTACTACCCCGAGTTTGGTCTGACAGGGTATATACAGCTTTTCCCCCACATTGGCTAAAATGACATCAGTGTCTATCGGTAGATCTGGAATGTGTTTTCTTTCTTTACTAGCTATTAGTGGAAAACATTGACTGTGAACATATCCAGGCATTCTTGCGAATAAACTATGAGCAACAACAACAATGCAGATATACTTTGATATATACCTGTAATTTGTATGACACGCAATGTCTGCAAACAGTTTGGCACAAATGTAAAGGCCGAGCATCAGTTTCCCCCGGAACACATTTAATAAATAAATAAAATCTCTACAAAAATCACAGACTAAAACGCCGACATAAAGGCTGACAGATCGTCTTATTTGCTGAATGTGGATTTGTATAGCACTTTACAGAACAGCTACAGGCACAAACTGAAAGAGCAATAAGAAAAATAACTTTTGACTTCAAAAGCGTGACCAGAATGGAGGGGAAGACTGTTTAAAATTTAACCTCTGCATTTTATTCATTTCTGGACCTTTTCTGTTAAATAAACTACACGTAAGTGGGCACACAGCTTTAAAACACGGTACTTCAGTTATTATACCTCCTTCATTTTAATTCATATTTGGGCCACTGATTGCGCATGTGAACTGACAAACTCATTGCATTGACAATACTGTAATAAACCAGAATAATAACAATAACGATGACATACAGTGGAACAGAGAACAGAATGAAAACATCACATTTAGAACGTCGACAGCAGAGGAGCCTCTTCTCTTGTTGTTATGTTTTCTTGACACAGTGTAACAGGTTGTTGAAACCTTATACTTAGCTTATAGGATAGGCTTACTGTACAAATCTCAAATAATATAAAAAAAGTTCAGACTTTTCAGTTCGATTTAGTCCAGTTATACGCACAACTTCCTCTGAGAACTGAACACGTTGCTCTAAAACTGCTATCATGTCGCATTTACTCAAAAGCAAACGTTGCTCATTTTCATTTGAGATGAAACGGCTACGACCCTGAAGGACAAGGAAAGAAAGGTGACTTGTCTCTGTCTGACTCTCTGCTCGACATCTACCTCTGCAACAGCTTTGCTTTCCCGTGAAAGACACAAATTCACACACAGACAAACTACGTATATCCAGCGACATGCTTCACCAAATGGCACTTCTCTCCTTCTAATGATCCACATTCTTTAAACCAGTGTTTAATCACTTACTGTTGTTTTCTGACTTTCACTCCAAAATGAGACAAAATGAGTAAAATGAACTTCGTTAGGAGGTTTCAACTGAATCTTACAACAGGATAATCATAAGAAAGTTGAAGGACTCATTTGTGAATAACAGTGGATGTATATTTTGGACAGAAACCCTCCATTTTTAATCATCTTTGACCTTTAACCTCTCAGTCTGTGACCAATGATGTCTAGAAGTTAAAGGACATCACCAATATATTTCGCCTAGAGTAGCTATGCAGTCCCTGAGTGCCTTCATTCAGCATAAACATTTTCAATATTCCTTTACTAACTAAATAAAGCTATCGAAGCATTTCCTACTTGCTCACTACGAGCTTACATCCTGCCATACTGCATACATGTTCGTGTTGTAGCTCACAACTAAAACTCAGTGCCTAGTTCATTACAATTTAACATCCTGAGGTGCTTCTCTACACTTGAAACAATAAATACTGAGGCAACCGCAGCCAGTCAGGTGTGTTCAGTTAAGCATTAACGGGGAGAAAACAGCGAGACTCTGGTTCATTGCTGTGTTTGCAGTAGCCACTTGGTTTGTCTTAATCGCACAGCCCTGTTATTTGCAAGGGCGGCTCACCGAGAGCACAGTAGCAGCAGTACGGTATGTGACTCAGTGAGTGTGTTTGCATGCACGCAGTATTCTGGATGCCAGCTATTATTCCTGGTTAAGATCTGAGTGGCAATGAGCTGTTTATGTGCGCCTTCATACTGTAATGACAGATATCCCTGCACACATTAACAGGGAGAATATTATCATGGAAACCCAACTGACATTATGCAAACAGCAGGAAGTGTCTGTCTTGCCGAGAGTACGATGAGAAGATTGGTACCACTCCCATGTCTGTAAGTAAATATGAAGCTGCATCCAGCAGCCAGTTAGCTTAGCTTAGCATGAAGACTGGAAACAGGCAGGAAACGGCGAGCCTATCTATATCTCCTATATCGAATTTATGGAAGCAAGGCATACAAGTGACAAGTTGTGGTTTTGCGGGGATAAGCCTGGAAACGTGGAAACAGCTAGCCTGGTTCTGTCCAAAGGTAAAATAAAAATCCTGTCACAATTCATCTTGTTTGTTTTAATTGGTGCAAAAACCAAAGTGTAAAAACAACAAGTTGTGTCTGTTGTAGTCTGCTTCTACGAAACTTCAGCTTCAGAATATGGACGTGCGAGTAAACACACTCAGCGTGAATTGTGAGGCGGGACACTTCTGACGCCCCAGCTGTCATCACAAACCCACAAAGAGCTGGCATTGCTCGGTACAGTACCTAAATCCAGACATGAGTGCAACTTCATGCAAAAATGGTTTAAAAAGAAAAGAAAAAAATTCTAGCGCTATTCTTACAAAAGCAACGACAAGGAACGTGTTGTGGCAGGTGGTCACCTTCGTGTCGTGGCGTTCCCGTGTTCATGTGTTTGCGGTGTTTGTGTATACAGAATGATCTGCTGCAATGGAACAGTTGGGGGAGAAAGCACAGCAAGCCATTCCTTAGCAGTCATGAGGGAAATCATTGGGTAATTACAGCAGGTTTTGTTTACAGGACGACACACACACTCGCTAATTGGACACATCTTGCTACCTGCAAGGTGTGAAGAAACGTGGTTTTTTTTTTTTTTCACATAGTGAAATCCTGTTAGATTACAGCATGCATTACTCTACGTGCTAATGCCAGGGGTTGTTGTCGTTACTGATTCTTCCCGTTGACTGTTTGTCCCTACATGGTGAAACGGTGTTCTCTTTTCCTCAGTGCTTCTGTAGTCTCGCTGTGCCTGGAAACACACACAGAAGAGCAAATGTATATATAAGAAAAAAAACCCCGCATAAATGGCGATGGCACTGTGCCATGGTGAATTGTTACTTTGGAGGGTTGAAGCAGAAGCTCATTATAAAGAGCCAAACAAGTTTTTTATTGGCTGATAAAGGTGTCATTCAAACGTTTAGCAGCGGGCGACTCTTCCAATCCAACAAATGAAGAAACAATGCCGTGATAATTAGCACCGACTAGTTTGGCAAGTTGCAGAAAGTAACGACTCGTCTCTATAAAATTATTATAAACGGAAGCCAAGAGCGGCTGTCGTTTGCAGTCATTTTACTTCATTCATTATCTTGAGATGATGAGTTAATTATCTCCTCAACTCAGGATATCAGTCATTTTGTCGGGATGAAGGGTTAATAATGTTGTCATCTTCGGATAAACAAGCGGATGTTTCCTAAGATGCAACAACAGCAGGTTGTTTTCTTGTGAAAGCAGGTCAATTGTGTTGTTGCGCCGACTTAACAATATGGTTTTTTGAGATAATGAGATAATTAACACCATAACTTCACAAAATAGCCTTTTGTTTTCTTTCTTTTTTAACTTCAACCTGCTGTTGTTGTATCTTGGGAAACAACAGATATAAAGAGATGATTAACCCATTATCACGAGAAAAAGAAGGGCCACCTTGAGGCAACATGTGATCTCGATTAAAAAAAAAAAGATTACAACCACAGCCGTTTGCAGCTTGTGTTAAGTTATATATGCAAAATGTAATATTATTTCATTATAATTTCTATTTTATGTTGTTCATTCTGCTTGAGCTGAAAAAAAAAGGAAATATTACATATTTATGTTTTGGCCAAGCTTTATGATCAACCGAAAGAAGTGCTCATTCTGTTTTTGAGTGGCATGCTCTTTATGGTATGCTGGCCAATGATGAAATTAGGAAAGTATTAGCATGAACCTAGACTTACCTCTGTCCCCACCATTCCTCATGTTGGTCTCCTCTTCCAGTCCCACGTCATCAACTTTAAAAATAAAAGCAGAGATATCAGTGGCAATGTTTTTTATTACTATGTAGGAACTCGAAACATATCAACGACAAAACTGCAGGGAAAGATAAGAAAATTCCTTAAAACAATAAACGGAACATAATCCAGATGGTACAACAGACTCAAACGTGTGGTATAGACTAACCCGAGTGCAGCTCTTTCACCAGTGATGACATGGTGTTTGTGATTGAGTCAGCAGCAACTAACAGGTCATTCCGAAGATTTCTAGGTACACCTAGAAAACAGAGACATTTTCAAATCAAATTAAAACCAGTTTGTAGCCTTGCGGCGTATTCATGTGAAAGTGGAAATAGGCAACAGGAAGAATCATTTGAAGGTGTGGATTTAATTGGATTTGGTTTTCTAAATGAGGTCTCCAAAGATAACTGCTCTGTATGTCGTTGATCGCGCGTGAGTTTCAACAAGGAGTGCTCTTTGTTTAAGGTGTTGGTGCACACACTCACCCTGAGCAAAGGCCTCAAGCACATCCCCTCCCACCCCTGCCAGGCAGTCCTGCGGTGTGTGGGTTGGGGTTGACCCAGCCGAGGTGGAGCGTATGGGCATGGGCATGGAGCAGCCCGCGCCGTGACTGGGGGAAGAATGAGGGGAGCCTCCAGACTGGGACTGCAACATAAAAACACCCGTGCAAAAAAGTTACCTTTAGAATTTAGCATTTGATGCATGTACGCCATCAAAGAGATTAACATGTAGAATGGAAAATAAAGTTATTGCTTTTATTGTCCGTTTCTCATTGGAAAATATGCTTATTTGCTTTTCTTGCCGCACGTCAGATGAGAAGACTGATACTGGTCGCCACACTTTTCAGATATTTATTTGTAACAAATCTTGAACACCACGTATCATTTTCCTTCCACTTCACAATTATTCTCTACTTTGTGTTGGTGTATCGCATAAACTCCCAATAAAATACATTTAAGTTTGTGCCTGTAACATCACAAAATGTGGAAATGGTCAAGGGGTATGAATATATTTTCAAGGCACTGTACGTTATTTTTATGTGTTTGACCATGACAGGTGCAAAAAGGCAGCATATTTTTGCTGGTGCATAGTTAGAATATAACACATACTGGATAGTCTTCCATGTGCAAACCTTTAGTGAATCTGGGTTTCTGATGAAGAGGGAGAAAAACTTAAATCCAATTATCTCTACATCAACAAAGCCAATTCTGCATCAACTGCATTTCAGTAGAAGATGCCGTGTTGATCACAGATTGCAGCTTTGGGGAGCGATGACCTTTTTGCTTCTAAAGATGACTTTTATTAAAACAAATAGAGACACAGATGTGACCCAAAGAACTTAATCCGTATAGGGAGAACAAACAAAAACAACGGGTTTTAAGGCAAGAAAACCTTCTGGAAATCCTATACTGGCTGGATCTACTGCTTGTCTCTACAGTGCACCTTTACTGCACCAAGGGGGTAATGAGAACCATGTGAGGGTGAGCGACTGGGGCCTGCGCCAGAGAGAGGTATAGCTCACAGAGAAAGGTATCACTGTGTGTCTCTGCGACTGGTGCAGGCCCAGGTCGATGTCTTGGAGCCAGGCAGCAGATGGCCGGCCAGACTGCAGTCACATAAGAAGGGAGGTTGTTAGCGCCGATGCAAGGAACAGGTCCCTGACATTTGGGCTAAGAAAAACACAGTTCTCTGAACATATTCGGACCGAGGACCTGAGAAAACGGATTTTAAAGATTGTGTCGCACTCGGTAGTTTTCGACCTCCAATGGTGCTAGGAAGGAAGTGGTGGAGTAGGACTAGATTAGCATAACCCAGTTAGATAGTGGAATCCTGTTATCTTTCCTAACATCCATCTTAAAATCTATTATAAAAACCTCCTTCAATCACATCCGTGCGAAGGGGGGAGTATAGTAGCATTAAACTAAGTGCTGAGACTATCCAGGTATTGAGCCTTGCAAACTTAATTAAGGGCAACTTACAGCCTGCTTCTGCTCCTCATCCTATCAGCCAGCACAGGTAAGCAGTGAGAGAGAGCAAGAAGAGTGAGAGCAACAGAATTAAAGCAGCGGAAGGAAAGGAAGAAGAAATAGGATGTTCTGCATGCACCACAAGGCCCATTAACAAAACGTAAGATCGCTGCAATGTCTTGGTTTTAAAGAATCAAACATGCCAACATCTCATTTCATCAGACATGCCACCAAGCTTTAAAAAAACCGAATCATGTAAAATCTAGATAAACACTGACGAAACCTGTAAAATGCTAAAGGACAACAGATTTAGGACAACGATGTAGTGTTTAAGCGCCATTCTAGGATACTGATATACTGATTCTGAGCTCTTTATATCGTACCTAAAACTTGTGATCGCCTTACCTTCAGCAGCCTCATGAGTCCCTCCAGCTGCACCATCAGCTCCCGTCTGCTCTCCTGCAGGGCTGACATGCGCCTCTCCAGCTCGTCCTTCCTGTGTCTGCGGCAGAAGGCAGAACTTCTCTAGTTATTAATCTGTCATCCGTTCACTCAATACTGAAAGAAGACATTTACTTCACACCTTCCTTTTCCTTTTATATGTGTATTATTTTTTAGCAAGGTTGAAATATTGGACTATAATATTGGACTGTTCAACATAAATGTACTCAATTTACCAAACTCCGGTTTACTGCGGCGCACCTGACACCAAAATGTCTCTTTACGAACCAAAAATGTTCAAATGGAGCTCTGATAGTTTCAAGAGAGTGGTACAATTGATTATTCATCCATTTATTGCCACTATTACTCATCTGAACTGCAATGAGAAAGCTTCTATTCTCCAGGATCTATCTGAGCAGCATCACTCACTCTGAACATGCAGAACCGTAGGACAGCTTCAGAGTGTACAAAGCTTAAATTAATTGTTGAAAAAACAAACTCTCCAGGTAATTTGAGTTTGAAAGCCCTGTGGAAGGTTTGCAGTAAATATCTGGCCTTCTGCTTTAGGTGAGGATCCTGGCTTATTATTACCCTCTGGTGTCCACAATGTGTAACTGCAGTTTGAAAAAGCCTCTAAGAAAGGAAGCTTCAAAGAACTGCAACAATCGTCTGGATCGTTTGGAGCCAAAACTCACAAACATCTGCAGACTGTAAACACCTCGGCTCTGTTCTGTATCCCCGGGCGGAGTAAAGGAGATACCAGAGCCGTCCAGCCAGGCTGCAAACACAGCGCACAGTCTGTGATGAAATATTACTACTTGATAATATCCTGAATCACAAAAGGGCTTTGTGAGTTGAAAAATGCTTCTAGACATATTTGAATTATACCGGGAGAAATAATAAGTGGAATAAATGTGTCCTCCAGTGATATCAAAGAATTATTTTACAGTTTAATTACTTTGTTTTTTAAATACATATAATGATAGATCCCTGCACATACAGCAATCCTACAATATAATTGAAATTTAACTATAACTGTATATAATTGACCAGCATTGATGGGTAGCCAATAATTTCTGTTATAAAATATTAAATTAATATAACATGTTAATCTTTGTCACATTGACAAGCCCTTACTGCTGATTCATTATTCAGGCCAGAGGA
Source organism: Gadopsis marmoratus (assembly GCA_036023855.1). Classification (NCBI taxonomy): domain Eukaryota; kingdom Metazoa; phylum Chordata; class Actinopteri; order Centrarchiformes; family Percichthyidae; genus Gadopsis; species Gadopsis marmoratus. The sequence continues at coordinate 24,944 of JAVQJF010050803.1, read as the reverse complement.
GGCAAACAAGGAGTCATTTGGGGCAACAAGTGCTGTAACGTGTCCTCTCAGGGTGAGTCTCAGCGTCCTGCCAGAATGACAAATGCCCACACTGCTGCCGGTGAAGCAAATTCAGAAACACTCTCCTGAATTAGCAAGACATGACTTCTACTTGAAGAATGAGTCCAGCCAACGTAAATACAACAGTGGTTTTACTACTTGGTTTTCTTTAATATATGGCTCTTTCTTTCTGAGTTGGGAGCAGGGAGGGATGATACCTGAGCAGCCGCAGCTCAGTCAGAAGTGTCGGGTTCTGCTGGGCTTTTTCTGGGGTCGGCTGAGAGGCCTGCTCGTGCTCCAAACGCAGCCGCTGGATCTCCTGGAGGATCTCCCTGAATTGGTTAGTCAGTCAGTTAACTGAATAGCAGTGGTGGAAGAAAAGCTCAGATTCTTTACTTAAGGTGACGTAGAAATACAACAAATCCTGCATTATAGATTATATAAGTATCATCAGCAAATAACAAGTAACAACTGTACTTCTCATGCAGAATGACTGCTTTCATATTATATTTATACTGTATATCAGTATTTTAAGCATGTAGCATTTTAATGTTGTAGCTGGTCGAGGTGGAGCTTAATTTGAAGGAATAATTTGACATTTTTGGGAAAAATGTATATCTCTCAGTTAAGAAATAATGTGCCAAACCAAAGCCACAACTTTTATTGGATTAAAACAAACAACATGTAAAGTTTTAATTAGTGCATTTTAGAGGTGCTGGTAGGCGGATTTGTTAACTTTGCACTGAGACATGCTAGATGTTTCCCCCTGTTTCCAGTCTTTATGCTAAGCTAAACTAAGCTAAGCTAATCGACTGCTCACTCTGGTCATATATTTACTGGACACATATTGTGATGGAAAATCTCTCAGTTGACGTGAACGCGCTGAAGACAAGTCAGAGACCCAGGTGATTTTCAAAGCAGAAGTATTTACTGAAGCTTGGGCAAGGAGAAAATAGATATACATTGACAATGTAATACAAAGTAATGCCTACCAACTCTCTGATGTTATCTCCCCAGCAAGGCGTATCTGTACCGTCTATGACCATCCCCACAATGAGGCTGTTCTGCCAGATAGGACCTTTAACCTGCAGCTAGCCACCAGCTCAAACTGGCTCAACTCGCACTCACTTTGAGCTGCTCAGCCTTCCTTCACGACCTTGCTATTGTGTTCCTTACGAAAGTCACAATAACTCTATCTGAGCTCACAGAATGCTGAATAGATAGAGAGGCGCTGGCCCCTCAATCTATCTCTTGTCTTACTCTGTCTAAATGTCCATGCGTCAGAAATTCCATAACAGTTTTGACAGGTATCAGTCTTCTCATCTAACTCTTGGCAAGAACGCATCATGCGTCTCTCCCAAAGTGTCAAACTAGTTCTTTAAGTACAGTAATACAGTGCTGGGTTGTTTAACTTTGTAGCAATGCATCATGTTTTATGAGCTTGTCATAAAATCTGAATCTGCAAAGTAACTTGTAGATAAATGTAGTGGACTAAAAAAATGCAATATTTTCCGAGAAAAAGTGGTAGACTAGAAGTGTAAAGTCATAAAAATACTCAAGTAATACTCAAGTAAAGTACAAGCACCTAAAGCTGTTATTTAAGTACAGTACTTAAATAATTAAACTAATAATACTTAGCTATTTTCCAACACTGCTAACCAGCCAGCGAACCAATCAGTTAAAAAATACTGATTTGTTTCCAATGTATAAGTGACGTTTAAATGATCAATTGTACCTGTTTTTGTTCTCCAACTCCGCAATCAGCTGTCTCTGCTGCTTATTGGCATCAAAGTTGAAACTCAGATCTGATGGAGGACATTGCTGCTGAAAAACAAAATGATCATAAAACGGCACATTAACAACGGTTGGAGAACAGAAGTGTCTATAATGCATTATTACCATACTTATGTGTTATAACCCATTTATTGCACTTTATAATTATGGATATAAGCACTCATAATGCTTTGTAACAATTACCATAACACATTATGAAGCATTTTATAATGATTTATAAGCATCATAATACGACCATAGTGTATTATAATTCTCATATTAAAAAAACAACTATGTATGTCTGAGTATTACGCAGTCTGACTTGTAAGTGTCTTTACACTGCAGCTTTAACATTTAAGTTCTCCGGCCACAGTGAAGCGGCTAACAATAAGTTGTCAATGCATTAAATGTGAAATGCAGGTTGACTGAAGCCCACCACGGGGGGGAGGGTGTCCCGCGAGACACTCACTGTGGAGTTGCCCGCCTCGGCTGCCAGGCGCGCAGCGTAGCGAGCGATGAGGCGGTGCTCCTCATCTAGCCGGCTGGGACTCTCCAAGGCACTAGCCAAAGTCAGAGACAGAGAAATAAAACACATATACACACATACAGGGGAAGTCTGTAAAGTCAAAATGATAATGTAAAACAATTTGCATGAAATAAACAACTTTATAATTGAGGTGACCTTCATTCTATCCTGAGTTGACAGACAGTCTGAGACCATTAGTGACAAACAATGAACTGAGATGAATAGGAGTGAACGCAGCATGCCAAATGCATTTGTGACTCTGCCAACGCTGGCTCTGGCCATTTCATCGCTGACTGGTAATGTCAAATAAGGCATGAGACTTTAAATGATCATGGGCGTGGCATATGGCGTGGACAGATGATAGCACATATGCTGTCCCCTCTCGGCCGGCAAGCCTGCGATGGAGAGTGAGGGAGAGCTGAAATGGTGCTATATAACTCTGGCTGGAGAGTGAGCGATGTTTAAGGCCATTAAACCCAATCTGGCTTCAAACCTGCTGCATCAACACCCACAGTCCCTGCTGCTCTGACTCCGCCGGCCCAAAACACACCGCAAACCAGCCTTTCCTTTAATCGACATTTATATTACAATCTTATCTTTCTCAAAGCAGATTGTTTCAAGTGTTTGCACAGCCCAGCGGCGGCATCTTAAAATACTTGGCAGGTCATTCGAAGTCTTTCAAGATAGTGTCACCTGACTCAAAATAAACACTAGCAAAAAAAAAAAGGCAAATCACTCCACCAGCGTGTCAATGCACTTGTTTTGAGGGAAATGTCAAGAAACTCTTATTAAATGGGACACTGTCGAAATGATTTGCAGTCTCGTCCTCAGGTTAAAGCACAGACAGAGCCTGAGGTTTCTGAAGTAGCCTTACATGTTAGAGGAGCCCGAAATTAAGAAGTAACGCACATCAGGGAGCTGCTCGGGTGGGCTCACAAAATGCTGTGACCCTACGAGGTCTAAACTGCATGTCTGGATCTTCGGGGTATCCGTATAGAAGCTGCCTCTGCTGCATCAGGGATTTTCCTGGCACCAACTGACAGTCTACGCCGGCCAGGTTTTGGACAAAGATGCATGAACTGCCTTCAAGCCCTCCTGAACATGGCATCTTTCCCAGGCATCTTTTATTTTTGTCACACACTTGAAGATACCAACATTTTTAATACTCAAACATAATATCTCAGACACTGCTGGTGGTATTTCTGTAAGAAATGTGGAGATTGCACTTTAAAAAAAAACTGTGTTCTGGTTTGTCTGATGTCACTATAACTAAAGGTCAAAAGTGTAAGAGGCCACAGATCCAAGGTTGTTGAACATCTGGGGAGGTCACACATCTTGTTCTGGAATGGCCCTTCAGCATGTTTACTTGTTAAATGAACTGGGCAACATGGTTGGATATCGCAAAGTTGGATGGACTTTCTAACTGAGACAAGAAGGGATAATAATCTTGGAATGTGAGCTCTAGCTCTACTGTTAAATGTCTCTTTTAAATCTTTTTAATAAACACTTATAGTGTACTATGACCCATTTATAAAATGTTTGTATGCTGCTTGAAATTCTAAATAGGGTGACTTAAAATTAATTTTATGCAAAAACACATGTAATTAAATCAACGTTCAGTGCAAGAACTTCATGGTTTTGCATTATATCAGACAAAGCTCTTCACAGCTTTCTTAGTTTACTCACCAGAGGATACAGCGAGTAATGATTTAATGTTTTCATCTAAAGTTTAATGTTAAGCATATGTCACTCAATTAGATATAAGTAGCTCATAATGACATGATTGAGTATTCTATCTGCTTCTCCAGCTGACTCACATTTGGTCAATTCTCAGTTAACTCTGAATTAAACTCATCAAGCATTTTCCCTTTTTTATATTTATTTATTTATTTACTGTATCTTCTGCCGCCGTGGTTCTGCATGACTAACGGGTAATAAATTGCGGTTCGCCCTTGGAGGACCGGCTAGTGGTGAGCGATTGTCTGTGAGAGAGCGAGGTGGGAGGGAGCAGATGCCATGTCAGCAGAGCAGGCAGCATCAGAGAGCGAGCGGACTGTGATGGAGGCTGGAAGCACAACACGCATAATCTCTTATGCAGATGGCATTCAGTTTCGACTCTGCGCTGACCCACAATCATGAATGTAGTTTTTCTCTGATTTAAAAAAAAAAAAGGAAAAAAAAGTGAAATCTGAAAGGGTCGACAAACGAGGACAGCACTGGCGCTGCTTTTCAGTTTGGGGCTGTTGAACTGAGACAGAGCCACAAGGAGCTTTGCATTATTCAGCAGTAGCATCTTTGACTCATAGGCCCTTCATGTGATAGCAGGCAGGCCAGAACCGGGTAATTATAACAATAGATTAATATTTACTAACCAAACGTGACTCAATGAGAGGCCGGTATGAACAGGCCTTCTGTTCTCCCAAACCTCCCTCCTCATTCGACACCTTATCTACCAGTATACACACTGACTCTCAACACAACCTATTTTGGAAGTGTCATGGTGGCTTAATGCACAATTTCTGCCCTAAAAATGGCAGCTTTGTAGTTGTTATGCCCCCCCAAGGCAACAGCATCCTCAGTGCATGACATCTTCCCAAAGCAGCTCTGACTCACAAAGCAAAATGTCAAGACAAAGGTTATCAGGCTTCTTCGTTATTGCCACAGCGGAACAAACCTCAGGAGAGCGTCGCATTGCTCTTGTACATGCTGCAACGCGTGATGTCTTCCACTGACCTCCACGGGTCTGGATGTGCGGCATCGTTTACAGCCTCGGGTGTCCCTAGCTTGTCAGTTTCCCCTCAAACCTACTCTGATCCTGATACCGTCACCCCTCGCGGCAAGACTGCACTGCACAAAATGTTCATCTCGGCAAGAAACTTAATCTAGTATTGATTATCAGCATCTCATCTCTAAATACAGATATGGGATCTTTCAGCGAGGTTAGATAACTACGCTGTGCTCAAATTGTAACATCACTTCTAGATAGACGTAAGGGAAAATCAGCATGACAACACTCCTTTGGCAGATTTTTATGATTAAAAATACCCATTTTAAGGTTCAGTCTTGCTGTGTTGGGACACCTGATCTTAAACAGGGACACGTGCACACCTCTATTCTTTCTGTACGCCTGACAGTGACACCTCTCCCCTTCCAATGTGCAGCCCTGAGCGCAGAGCAGTCCCATCTTGCAGAACACAAATTGCTGGAAAGGTGTGATAGACAGATACTGTACACAAAAGGAAGATTCACCCAGCACAGACCTGCAGGGCAGAGCTCGGATACAGCCGCCTCAGAGTGCTCTCCATTATCGAATTCGTAACCACAATAATGGCTCATTACCACTGTGAGTAAATAATAATAGAGATGGCCTTTAACTGAGCGGGGGTGAAATGAGAGGACAATTAGGCTGCTTTCACAGGGCCCTCGCCTGCTATGTGCTTACACGATAAGGCTCCAATTCTATCATAATGTATTTGTCAAATCAACCCTTTAAGCAGGAGTGCTCACATATTCTTCATGACAGCGTAACAAATCTTCTTCTAAAAATACACTCACAAAGGCGCGCTGCTGTTCCGATGCAACAACATGTGTGTCAAAGTGCGAGGGAATAAATAACATCAGTAGTCTGATTTGTCGCGCTACACTTCTTATTTCCACCGATGAGAGAGAACCTGTCGCCTGGTCTGAGCACAGGGTGACTTTTTGTCATCTTTAAAGAATACATTAGACGTAATGATCACAAAAAGCCAAGCTAGTCCTGTGGAATCATCAGAATAATGTTTTCAAAAAGACATTGAGCGTTATGCCTGGGGGTGCTTACCTTTTGGTAGGAGTGGGTGCCCCGGAGGACATGAGCATTGTGTCGTTCATGTTGTTGGCCACTGGTTTCGGCTGACTAAAAGACAAGATTAGAGGTCTTTAATGCTACACTGCAGAAGCCTGTGGTGCTTGTCACCAGGGAATGGAGTAGAGGGCATTTGCATTTTATTAGTAATCATGAATCAGCGATCCTGACTTCAATTTAATCCAACTAAAGAAAGGAGGGGAAGAGAGGAAACGGGGGGTCATTATAAACTACTGACTGTGTGGTACAAAATAGGCAAAGTGCTGTAGTCGAGTTAACCTAAAATTGTAGCTAAATAATTGACTTGTTTCCGGGGACGGCAATTTAAGTGTTTTTAGGGCAATTAGCTTAAACCTAATTAACATGAGCAGGAGCAACACCAGCAGACAAGAAATCCAATTAAACTGGAAGTCTGTGAAAAACTAGGAAAGGTGACATTGCGGGAGGTAATTTGTGAGAGTAAACAAAGCGATGGGGTCCATCTGGCGGCTGAATCAGTGGCCCCGGCGAGCTCATCAGAGCCCAAACTCCCCGGACCACAGAGTCTCATTAACGGATCAAAAATATCCCTCTACACAGCTCAGGTGCTCTCAGCCTCACACACAGCCACTCATGGCAGCACTCCACTTCCCCGCCTCTGCAGTTGCATCTCCTCAATCTGCACATCGTATATATATATCTCCGTAGTGAGTTGTTTCTATTGTTTTATTTAAAGCACTCATTATCGCGTACAAGGCAAAAGCACTGAACAACACTGTGTCCTGTTGTGCTCATTTGTCCAATCAGCATTTTTGTCCAAAAATTTAACTATTTATATCCACATTGTCAGCATGAGGCACTGGAAGCCTTTTTTCTGCTACAGTGTCACAAAGTGCCTCCAACAGCACACATAGTCTGCCTCTCTGTACATTAATGTGCTGCTTAAAACAAAACAGACATAAAAGAAAAGAGAATATTATTATTCAGATCATTTGCAGCGTTATCTGTCCACAAACCAATGTACATATTCCGTGCATTAATGTGGATGCTCATGAGGGGTTCCGCATGTTCTTTTTAAAAACACACACTGCAATTATTTATTAGTTGAAACATTAGAATTTCCCTCAGGACTAGCCCAACAGATTCAAAAGAAAACCACGGACGGTCCCACATGAGTAATTCATCAGTCCTAATTTCTAGTTTCTAGGACCATTTGCACAAACACAATCCTGCTGATTCTCGTGTTTCAAGCAACAAGATAACAACAGGAAAAAGGGGGAAAAAAGCAGCTGTCAGTCCTTGGACCTTGCACATGCTGCCTTCTCGTCGCCTTCACAGACAGAGTAAAGTAAAATCACATGTGAAACATTTTTTACCTCTCATTTTACACGCTCAATACGTTACAGTGATCCACCCTGAAGGTGAGCTCCAGACAGAAGAGGCATCACACTTACCTCTGTGAAGAGAGAAAGCACCTGTCTGGCTGGCAAAATACATCCAACTGCTGCTGTTGCCAGATGCCTAATCTGCCCTCAACTGAGCAGGGGAGCATCTCAATGTACTACACTGCTGCTGTCTCCAAGGAAACTCAGTGGTCACATGACTTCATGACGACGTAGATTTCTCTCTCGCTCGCTCGCTCGCTCGCTCTCTCTCTCTCCTCCGAAGCTCTCTGCTCTGACTCTGTCTTTTCACCTCCCTCTCTAACACATGGATACACACCGGGAAAATTAGGGGAAAATGCCATTTGCTCCAAATAGCTCAATTGCAACATCTAAAAAAAGCACAAATCTACTCTCATCCCTTGACGCGTAACAAACTGGCCTCTGCAGTCTATACTATTATTGCATTTACATATTTGAACTCTTACGCTTACTTTCACCGCGTTGCATAAGTCAAAGCTTTTTGCAGCCATCCCTCTATAAATAATCATCATTCCTTTTTGAGTACACTTAATATAACTCCTGTGTAACAGTGTGGCGCGGAACAAAAAATAGAGATCTTCCTCTTATGTAAAAGCTTGACAGTAGAAGTTATTTCATTTTCCTCTAAGAATTAGGATTAATTCCAACAGGCGTCCCAACTCATTCACATCAGTGTCGCGTGCTTCACTGGCTGAAGAAATGTTGATTAAGGACGCACAGTCCAGTCATTCAGCCGAGGCCTCAGAGGTCAAATGGGAGTGAATTGACACAACACTTAGGCGCCAAGAGATCAAAGTCTGCAATGCGCTAAGCCTCATGGCACCTGCGTGCAGTGAATGACAATGTACCACCCTTTCCTTGTACTTGGCAGCTGGCAGGGGTACAGGGAAAATTAAGTGTGATGGAGCTTCATACACTCACGCACACACATTCACCTTATGTCTGACAGCGGCAGATGCATGGCTGCCTTCAATCGCCCTCGGTCGGCTAAAAATAATACGCAAACATGAAGCATCCTCTCTTGCTGCTGGCAAAGGTGCTCCTATTTCTGGAGGCTGTCAGTACCTCAGCCACAAAAAACCCCAATGGATCACGCTCACAGAAAAGTGAATTACATGGCTGTTCTCTGGCATTGATGGCGTTTGCATTGACCCGTTGGATGAAAAAAGATGCAAAACAGAGAGGCATTTTAAAAGATGTTATGGGATTTCTGTAGATTATATAGATAGAGGGAAATTGGTGGCTACATATGAAACATGGCACTGAGAATGCTATAGTGTGTGTTCCACATTAATGCAAAGTACGGTAAGATGCATATTTTTGACTCTTAAACTTTTTCAGTGCTTAAAGTCTTTTGGCAGAAGCGGTGCTAGGTCTGAAGGTAAGAAGCCGTATCATAGATTTAAAGTTCCTGAGACAGACGCTGCATCCCAAACCGATAACTCCTGTGCAAAACACAAATCCCCAAGAATCTCGCTGACAGTTTGAGTGGAGGGAGAAATTCACAGCTCAGCTAGCTGTTAGTCTTTGCGTTCAGATGCCAGTAAAATACTTTATTTTTTTAAAAAAGGCATCAAAATAGCTACAGTTTGTCTGAAGACGATGCGAGGGGTTGGACAGCTGGGAGACTCATGTCCGTTCGATTTGGGAGTTTTGATCAAACCTGACGCTCTACCCTGATTCTGCCATAGTTACTCACTCACAGGCGTTTCGTCAGCCTCGCACGCACACTTACACACACACACACACACACACACACACACGCGCACACACACACACACACACACTTACACACACACACACACACACACACACACACCTGAGACCACGCTGATGAATGTCTCCTGGTTCTCAACATGAAATAATACCTCTTCACAGACAACATTCATCAGGAATTGGCAACTAGCTGCACTACGTTTGGGAGCAGCACATTTCCCTCTCTGTTATGTATCATCAATAAAATGAAGTCAGTGTGGAACAAATTTGGAGGCTTGGCAGTTTTCCTGTGACTAATTATCTGAGGGAGGATTTCTGTAGCCAGCAGGGAAATCAACATGGGAATGGTAGGCAGACAATTACTGTATTCACCCATAGTGTCTCAGAAATCGGCCGTTAACAAATTGGAAATATTAGTGCCAGCTCTTACTTATATTCTTATATTACTTAAGATTTACAATTGGTATGTTGGTTTGAAAGGAAAAGTTAAACATTTTGGTAAATATGCTTGAACCACGCTCATCTATCCTTTAAATATGAAGCAACAGCCAGCACCCAGCTAGCTTAGCATAGCATAAAGACTGTAAACAGCTAGCCTGGCTCTGGCAGAAGGTAGCAAAATACACCTGTGTGGTTTCTGTGTCAAGACATAAAGTCACTTGTGTCACTCAAGTTCATTTGAATGCTGGACAGCTTGTGATTATGTGACCCATAAAGCCAAAGCACCAACTGTACAGATTCTAGACAGTTTTTTGGCCAGGTGAAGTGACTTCCTGTTGTCTCCGCTGATTGTCCAACACAAATTGTTGGTTTTACACTTTGCTTTTTGTGTGGATTAAACAAACAAGATATTAACATGTTAATTAGTGATCTTTAGAGATGGTAGGTGGATTTTGTTACCTTCGAGGAGAGCCAGGCTAGCTGTTAACGCCTGTTTACAGTCTTTATGCTAAGCTAAGCTAATTGTCTCCTGACTGTATGGTAGCTTTATATTGCATAGACAGATAGGGTAGACAGACAGAGAGGTATTGATCTTCTCATCCTTTAAATGTTAAAATCTTGTTGAATGTTGTTGAATGAAAATGTTAAAAGTATCTGTCTTATACTTGAACTAATGAAAGAATTCTGGGTATTTTCACCTGCGTGCAAACAAAATAGACTCATTGCATTTTTCTTTGGATATGATTTGCCAATAAAATCTGTTCAGCTGTTTGAAGACATGCACAGTTAAATATGGGAGCATTAAATCTCAACCAAAACTGAGAATAGCAGTCACTGATGAATACATGTTTTGAATGGTTGTCAGGTTTAAAAACATCTTTTCATGGCACAGTTGATAGTTAATCACCATGCACAAAAAACCCATAAATGCTTCTGGAACCAAAAATAGACCTTTTTACATCATCAAAGACGGGGGTTTTGGTAAAATATCTTCCCTGCGTCAGACACAACAATAGAGACAGAGAGACATACAAACAAGTCTCAGGGGTCAACGGTCACATCCATTATCCTAAAGGTCAGTGAACACATGCACAGATAGTGCCACCAACATTGAAATGCCATCAAGCACGAGAATGCACTTTAACCATTAAAGTCTTAAAGGAAAACAAAACAAGACGTTCCCCCAAAAAGGTCAATTTTAGAGACAACACAGATGTATATTTTGCTATGTGTGTCAAATAACCACGAAGAAGTCTACAGATGTATACAGATTTTAAGTAGACTCAAGTAAAAGTACAACAATGTAAAAATACTCCATTACAAGCAAAAGGTCTGCAGTTAAAATTCCACTTAATTAAATAAGTACTATCAGCAAAATGTACTTAAATTGTCAAAAGTAAAACAACTTTTTCTGCAGACAAATGGCACCTGTGACTGATTATTATAGTATTATTATATACTTCATTGTTAGATTGTTAATACTGGTGCATCAATGAGCATTTTACTGTCGTAGCTGGTCGAAGTAGAGCTGGTTTTAACTACTTTATATAACGTTTATTTCTGTGGTTCTCAAATTAGGGATTGGGCTCCCTCTTTAGAGTAACAAGATAAATCTGAGAGATGATTGTTGAGAGAGGTACAAAGATATACTATATTCTGTGACACAAATCTCTATTTATTTTTTGCACTTTTCTGTGATTTTTGTGAGATATTGGATCATTTGATCTATTTGGGCTTGTAAGAGTTATTTAATTGAATAAGTGACATCTAATATGTGACACGGAGTCCAAGCTTTATTGTAAATGTTCACAAGACAAAAAGGATGGGAACCACTGGTCTAATCTTTAACAATACATTGCACTTCATGAACTTATCATATGCGTATTTAATGTAAAATCTTAATCTGACAAGTTACTAGTAACTATATCTGAATGTAGTAGAGTAACAAGTACAATATAGAAGAATAAAGTAGCATAAAGTGGGAAATGTACTTGAGTAGATGTACTACTACATGTAGATGTTTCTACCACCACAAATATCTAATATGTCTTTTTACAGTATAACATACACAAACATGACCCTTCAGTTCATGGAAAAATCATTCTAAGGAAAGTAATAATTACAATAAAAGCCTGTTGTGCTATAAAATCCAACATAAACAAGAGCCTCGAATTTACAGAATTTATGATGTTGATCTGAAATGATGATAAAAAAACACAAAAAATGACACGGATTACTGCTTGCTGAGGGCACTGGAGAGGCGTAATCCAAAGTAGTTTAGCCACAAATTTTATTTTAATCAATATTAATCTACTTGTGTGATGTAATTTCATGCTACACGGCATACACCGCGCGGGCTAATCCAATCGCCTCATCCCTCAGTTTGAGGAAAACATTCAGGTCGACATCTGATTCTCCACATTTTTCAATTTATGCAAACGCAAACTTCATCTTAAATGCATAAGTTTGGGCACAATGCAGAAAAAATCCCCCAGCCTGGATGTGAGAACTGATTCAGAGATGATCATATCTTATCAGGAGGGAAAACAGGATATCGTGTTGATGTATTTACGTTGTGTCTATTTTTCTTGGCATTCTCTGAGTTGGTTTCTCGCTCCGCGATGTAGCTTGCTATCAATTACTCACTGACACTTGCCAGCAGCAAAAGCATATACAGACAGCTTAGGTTCACAGTCGTGACTGGAATGTGAAACAGGATTTCTGTTATGAGATGTGCCATGAGAAATGTTGAAAGCTCAGATGAGAAAGTTGAGAGATTCCCTGTGATCCTATTAATGCCACGAACAAGCAAAATCATAAATCACTTTTTTTTTTCTGAAACATTATTTAGATTTTGTCTTGGTGGAGGAAAAAGCGTCAGAGCTTCGGCGTAACAGTGATGAGAAAAATATGAAGTGACCTCAGCGATGTATCTTGGTGGTGGAAGTCGTACTATTTTTCAACTGAAATGCAAATGAGTGTGCAGGGTTTAACACAGCAGCAGGATATAATGCATTTCCTGTAATGACTTCCAGGAGCCTCAAAGCCTGGGGTGTGAGATTTATACCGTCGTCCCCGTTTCATTGCCAACAGACTGATGAGGACAACTGTGCTGTTAACGGCAGCAGGGCCTGAACCTGCGTGGTATATCACAATTTCCACGTTAGCAAATAGTCATGGGCTTGACATCGTTGCAAGATGGCACTCTGTCAGTCAAGCAGTGATGGCGAAATGGAACGATGGAAGCAGTTACATGACAAGAACAGACTATACATTATGAGCACACTGGGCCTTGCTGTGATGTTAATTAACAAATCAGTTGGGCATCCCCTCATTAATGAAACAAATGGTGGTAACGAATGCTTTGGGAATGGCACTTACACAGTATGGGTGAGCTCCTGTGGTCTCTCGGCCTGCTCGGGGAACACAGGATGTGGCGGCTCTCCGATGGGGACGCAGCCTAGAGATTTGCTGATAGCGTGGCTCAGCTTTTTGGCCGGAGACTTCTGTGAGGAGGGCAGGACAAACAAAGCATCGGTTTGTGTGTTGTTACCCACTGCTGCCATAGTGTTGGAATTGTGGAAACGGCTTTAAGCCACTTCAGAAGTAATTTACATAACTAGGTCAACAGTTAGTCTACTGCATCAAAAGTGTGCATCAGCAGTAGTTTGTGCATATTCAGAAAGTACTTGTATCTGCTGTTTTACATGGAGTTTTGGTGGCGGCCCCACGGTCCTAAAACTGCAACGCAATGAGATGCTTCCTGCTGCGTAAAGAAATTTTGAGGTCAGCCAATACACTTTAAACAGAGTAACACAATCTGTAATTGAAAGCAAACTAACTTTTAACATTGTGTCTTGGTTCGAGCACCTGAGTGTCAAAAGCGAGTCAAAGCTTTCCAAAGTAGTTGCAATTACAGGCTGCAAACAACCCAAACTGTCCTAACACCATGGCAAAGCAGTCCAATGCTTAAGTGGCAAAATATTGGACGATCATAGCCATCCCTTAAATTGCCACCTTCAACTACTGGCCACAGGGCAAAGGTGCAGTTTCCTATGCAAAGAAAAACATAGAAAGAAAATAGTTTGTTTCTGTTGCCATAAAATATCTTAATCAGTAGGGATAGCCACTTTTTGAAGACAGCCTGCTACCTTAATGTAGCTTCTATTGTGTTTTTTCGTTAACGTGTTTTAATGTGATACGTTGTGTCCTAATGTACACCCCTTTTTTAATAGCAGATGTTTGCACATACAAGCAAAGACACAGTTCTGACAATAAAGTATTTTCTATTGTATTCTGTTTCTCTGCGTTCATGTCAAATGGAGAACTGAAGACAGTTCTTTGATTGCTGAGTTTGTTGTGTAAAGGTTATAAATACTGTGCACAGACCACAACACCATGAACATTACATTTTAGGAAGTGCAACGCTGGATATACCAGAACTTTCAGAGTTTCCCATAATAATTTCGACTTGGATACCGATATGAATGCTATTTACAATTTACCCGTTTCTGTTTTTAGGGTGATTTAGGGTGTTTTTGGTCATTTTGGAGAATGTAGTTTGTATTGCATTATACCAAGAGGTGTTTCTGTTATTTAGCCTACCCTTCTGATATGAATGGGGTGGACACCTGTCAGTATAACACAAGACAATTCAGGCACCACCAACTGCAGCCTCCAAAATGACCATAAAGTTGAATCAACACCTCTATAAAACAGGCTGAACAAAACCTGAACATTACAAGATTTATTGCAGGAGAATTGAATTAGACTGCATTAGGTTTAGCTGGCTATACCTAAAAAACTGTCCATTTTAATTAACAGCTAAGTATTGCAAGTACAAGTATTGTATTGCAAACAAGACATTTTTAATCCTATTGTGTGATTTAAGATGTTTTGCTGTAAGTTACTTTGTTCCCATTCTTTAGTTCAAACTGCCTGATGACCATATCTATCACTAATGTAAACCAAAATGAGTTTACTTGTAATGAAACGTGTTATAGGAATAAAATGTCTTGCCTTCACATAGAACAACTTACCCTCAGAATACAGACACACAAACAGCGGCGGAAGGTAAGTGTAGTGCACTAAGTAGCAGACACTTTTTTCTGTCCCAGTAAGGGAAATGGCCAGTAATACTGCCAGCTAATCAGAATAGTGGCGGGTGGAAAATGCTGCCAAATGCCAAAACCAAACACATTTGGAAACCAGATGAGAATGTGGTGAACAATCATCACAGATGTGTTTCAAAGATATAGAATTTATATAGATATAGAAAAAAAATATCCAGAAGAGATTCATCCACCTAGCCTTCGTGATAATCGTCATACATGTTTCTTCATATTACAGACAGTGTTTTGTGTTATTCAGGTCCAGGGGCTGAAGAACTGTCATTCCTGTCTGTGCAACAACCGAGTGGGATGGGAAGTGCCTATGACTTCACTTGTGTCGATTTATAACATAATGATTGAGCTTTGGGGGAATTTGGCCCCATGGTATAATCAATCAATACAATTTCATTTGTGGAAAATGAGTAAAACCCAATAAAAATCCCTGTTGGATTGCTTTGAGAGGACAGGAAATGTAGGGAGACGGATGAATAGTTTGCTGTGCTGTAAAATCATTCCACATTCTCACAGATATTGACTTTTGGATTGTTTAGAAAAAGGGGAAAATATGATGTAAAATTGAGAGTGATTAGGGCTTTGCCTTACCCAAGATGAGTGCTCCTTCATCTGGTGCTGGTTGCTATGGGGACCATTAGCATGGCCGCGCCAGAAGCAGCTCTGACACAGCTGGTAGCCATGGCACTGTTGGCACCGATACCGGAAACCCATCATGCTCTCACTCCGGCAATATGAACATTCCACCGGATGGAAGACTGAGCGGTGAAAAACATCTTTACTTACACAGTCACTAACGAAAAGCTCTGAATACAGTCAGTTTTAAGGCCGAGGTTCCCAACCTTTTTCGCCTGACATTTGCCTGCAGCCACTGATGGAAGGTACCTATAGTTCATGAGTTTATTTACTCAATAACTAAACTAAAGTAAGTAACATTTTGAGGTGCTTTTACTTTACTTCTACTCCACTACATTTCAGAGGGAAATACTGTACTTTTTTACTGCACTAAATTTATTTGACACATATAGAATTACATTACATATAATGAGCTTAAACCAGTGCTTCCTAAACTATAAGGCTTGTGATTCTTTACAAAAAACAGCATATAGTTTTAGATGCACTGTTACCAGTTTGATCAAAGACAGACACTTCCTCTTTAAACTTGTCACATGGTTTCATAAATAACTGTTCAAAATCCCAAAGAGGTAAAAGTATCCATTATTTCACAAATAAATTAAGGATTAGAGATAAACATAAAACAAATGTGTGTAAGAGAACTTTGTTCCGTTCGTCTTTCCTCTCCCATTAATCATCTCACGAGCCCTCAGATATACTGTATCTGGTGACCCTTAGGAGGGGCCCGATCCTTAGGTTGGAAACCAACTGCAGTTGTACAGTTGTTTCAAATTTAGAAAAAATTTAATTAGGAACTTTTATCTTCAAATGTTAATGTCAATGTAAATAGCTGACAGTCCAGATCTTACCATTTTCAACATTAGCAAGTCGGTGCATGAGCGGGAGCCATACGAGGCATTGAGGGGGAGGATCTGCCATCAACACATCCAAGAACGTGTTCAGCATGATCTTCTTCTAGATACAAACACACACATGTCTGCATTAAACAAGACCTGTAAATGATCAGAGATTTGAAAGAAGTATTAAGAAGAAGAAAAAAGGACAGAGTGTTCAAATGTCTTCTCGTACCTGCTGAGGGAAGCACGTCCGGACCGAATGCTCCGTGTAGCCAAACGAGGGGCCCTCGAACACGGCTGTGGGGAGTTTCAGCACCTCCCGGAGAAACTGATCAAACTTTGCAAACATCATGGCTCCGCTTGAGTCAGAGATCTGTGAGAAAATATCTGAGAGACAGCAAATGCACAGTTAAAGCACAATTCATTCGGCATACGTGTTTCAACAGTGCCCCCGTGTGTTTAACTTGAGCAATGCATGAAGCTGTCACAGTGAACCCTGGCATGCGCAGGTAGTAGCCACATCAGCGTTCAGAGAATCAGGCACAAATGATTCAAACTGATTTAAACAGTGCAGCTCATTAACATATATGTGTCCTGACACGATGTGCGTGAGGTTGCTCTGAAATGTACGTACAACGCAGTTTGTCCACAATTTTCCCTCCACACATTGTTGACAGCATGGCTTTCATCGAGAACACCGTCAGCTTCCCATGGCTTTCACTGCGAGTGTAAGGAAAGGGGACGTTTCATCAGTATATTGACTACTTGAAAGAAGAAACAACATAAACTTAGTCATGAGTTATAAAAGACACCTTTCCTCAATTCAATACACTGACTGGTTTTGCTGCTACACAGCCTTACTCGGTCTGGTATGACCAGGACCTTTTTGGTTGCTAATGTTAGCTGACCTTATATCTCTTCTCTACTTGTGTTACTGTCACCCTCTGTTTTAGCATATATTATCATATTGTGGCAACAGTGGCCGCTGTTCAGATAAAGTTACACACATTCGCTTTAATTAAAGATAATGTAATGTTCAGGTTAACAATATTAGGTTGAAATTAATTTTCTATTACGAATTTGAGGTGAACACATAGAGGAAAACAACTACAACTGATTCACATCAGTGCGCCTTTGATGTTGCCTACATTAGACGTCAAAAATCATGAACCGAGCCTCAAACACAGTACATCCAAGTCATTATAACACTGCTTCCCCCCCAAAATCGTTTTAACTTGCCAAGAGAGACCAACTCATTCATCTCAGATTCATTTAGCTCTGGCTTCCGAGCAGAGGTAGCAGAGTACATGAAAGCTCTTCTGCTTAATTCAGTTTGGACCTCAGGGACAGATATCGAAACTGCTTCCTGTGATCGCAGACAGTCATTTCCACAAAGTTTCCCAGAGATACGGCAGCATGAATAATAATAATAATAACGGCGCGGGACCAGAATGGCCGAACAGATAAAAGTAAACCAATTGAGCGAGTCAATGGCTGGACAGGGCAAGCAGCCAATGAACGTGAGCACACAAGATACAATAATGGGAGAGGGAGAGAGAGAGAGAGAGCTTTACGGTCAATGATGAACCTCTGCCCTCCAGAATGCACAGTGTGTTGGGCCGTGAGCACAGAGCAGACATTAAGAGGAGGGATATACAGTAAACATCTCCAGGGATACTTCAGCTGATAGGGCCTTTATTTTACACAGCACACTTTTCGATCTGCGGTGTGATAGAGAGAGCATTCACATCTGTATTTGTTCCAACATTTGTCAGCTTACTGCCAAGATTTCTGAGGCCCACAACCTGACTGGATGGACTGGTTGTACAGTGAAGTCAGGGCCACAGGCACTGAGGACACTGAGGTCATGTGCTGCGTCTTTCTTCTGGGAATTTGGGGGCGTTTTTCTTCTATTCCTTTTTTAAAAGATATTTTCGCAGTTTTATATATAGTGTCAGGAAAGAGGGGATGACATACAGCAAAGGACTGGTAAGGACTCAGCCTTTATGGTACGTGAGTTACCGGGTGAGCTACCAGGCGTCCCACATGCCAGTATTTTTTTGGACTGATTCCAATATTTGTAGACTCTGGATTAAATGTGACTACTTTTAGTCTAACAAAATAATGAAATAAAGGAGCCAGCAGAGTTTAATTCCTGACATGGGGAGAGAGCTTTAAAACTGCATTTAGACATTTGTATTGGGACATAAAATATTAAAGTTTTTTGATTTGTCTGACCTTATATAGCTTATGGAGGTCATACAGAAACATTGTAATAAATATATATTTCATCAAAGTAGCAGCCAGACAATTATTAATCATTATTTTCATAAGTACCTGTAATTTACATGAGTTTCTTGTACGTTTTTTAGAGCGAGCTGTTAAAACTTTTCTGAACAGCAGCTACTGTGGCCACAAGTGGAGTTTACTCTACTGGATAACGGCACACTGAAAAATCCACCATAAGATACCGGTCACACCAGATCAAGTAAGACTTTAGAGGCAAAACAACTTGAGAAAAGTTGTGGTTTGCCTGGGATCCAAAGGCAAAAAAGCCCCAAACATTTCAGCTAAACAAAATTAAATCTTTGCTTTTTCCTGGACTAGAATAAATAATATTTATAAAAACACAAATCTAGCGACACAGCCTCATTTATATGGGTCACTAGGTGAAACACTTAGGAACCACTGCTGTAAGATGTGAAATGTGTATGTGGTTTGTTGAATACATGCCATTTAGCTTCTGAGGCATTCGACCGCCAGTTAGATGTTGCTTCTGCACAACACAACGAGTGATTCCAATGATTGCCACCTACAGAGTGCAGTGCTCCTCTGCGCTGACCACCTGCCCCCATACCTGTCGTAGGTGGCCACCATGAAGTTGAGCAGCAGCCCAATGGACTGCTCCACATTGATCTGGTGGGTAGTGGGGAGCCGCTTGTTGAGCTGGTAGTAGATGGAAGACAGGATAGTCTCCAGCCGCGACACATTGATCTCAGCATTGTGGTCCAGTGTGTTGAGCCCGTTGTCACGAAAGGCTTCGATCATGTTCCAGACATCCACCAGATGGACTGTGACGGGGGGGGGGGGCGAACAGACAAGCTGTGATCAATTAAGTCTGCATTCATGTTGGAACAAACGTTTCTATTGGTTACAGTGTCATAACAGTTGAAAGGGGAGGAAAATCTTTAAGAATCTTTTATATGCTCTTACGGTTGCATCTCTTTTGCACAAACCGGAGTTTGCAGGCAGTCCTGTAAGTCGACAGTCTGATTACATCGAAGTTTTGAGCTCCTGCAAAAAAAAAAGAAAAGCAGATTAATGCTAATGCCTGTCCAGTTTAATGAAATACATTTTCTTCCAAATACAATCATGCACACTGCAGGCACATTTTAACACTATCGCTGTCTTTGTGTGGGAGGAATTGTACTATACGTGTGAGGCGCCATGTATCTCCTGTGCAACTTCGAGCCAGTCAAGGAATGACGTGAGCCGCCGCTGACTATGAATAGTGAAAAGATATTCCTCTCAGTCGACTCCACTCACTCATTTCCATGAAGAGCTGTCTCTTCTCCACCATGGCCTTGCCTCGTTTACTGCCTTCCTCGATCATTCTGTGGCACATCAAACAGCAGAGCATGCCGCGCTTACAGTTCAGACAGCAAGCAGCATGTTAATAAATGCAACACACAGCTGTTTTCACTGTCCAAAATCAGATACCCTGAAAGTCAGGATGAGTTATAGACTATATATATATATACTGTGTATATATATATATGTTAGTGCAACTGAAGAAAATGTTTTAGACTATGACTAATCATTTTTGTGGGAACATAAATGGTTACCTATAGCTGCTAAGTCAACATCTTTGCAGTATAGCGGATCTGGTCTTTGTGTGTGCATCACTCTGCTGGTCACTTGTTATACAGTCAGCTAATATGCACACGAGAGGCCCTGAACGCTGGTATACCACAAGGATACGGTGTGTTCTTTCATTTTTATTGTTTACCGTGTACATCAAGAACTGTATTAGTCATCACTCCGGCTATTCACTTCGTAAAATATACAGACTATATGGCTTTTGTTGGCAGTTTAACGGATGATAAAACCAGGTATAGGGATGAAATTAACAGGTTGTTTTTTTTGAGTGGTACAAGTAACATTGAATTGATCATTTATTTTGAAAGCCTAATAATCAGACTGAATTGTCAGTTTGTTTCACTTAATTCACTATTTGAATCGCTGTAAATATTAAACACGTGGAGTGCAGTTGAAGATTCTGAAAACCAGAGATAAATTATAATTTCTTAAATTTAAAGAGCCACTACCAATGTAGGTGATCAGCGGCAACTGAGAAAAATTAATGTTGATGAAAATGTGACTTCTATTCAAAGGAATAGTTCCGTTTGGGGAAAGTCACTTATTCACGTCCTTGCCGAGTGTTAGATGAGAAGACTGATACCCCTCTCATGTCTGTGGGCTAATTATGAAGCTACAGCCAGCAGCCAATTAGCTTAGCTTAGCATAAAGACTGAAAACAGCAGAAAACAGCTAGCGTGGCTCTGTTCAACGGTAATAAAATCTGCCAAGCAGCACCGCTGCAGCTCGCCAACTAACACGTCATATCTCATTGTTTAATCTGTACAAAAAACAAAAATGCCAATACGTCAAGTTGTGGTTTTTATGTGCTGGGTTATTCCTTGGCCAGATCAAATTTGTGCTAAGCTAAGCTAACCGGAAAAGAAATAAAATAAGCGCCTTTCCTAAAGTATTCCTTTAAAGTGTGTTGACTTGATCTGTACTTAGTGGTAAAATCATCTGCACAAAGATAAAAATGAAGCTGCTGCATAATAAGCCTTCTGCACAAAGACTCTAACCTTCAGGATGCAGATGTCAGACTCTGTGTGGAGGAACTGAACAGGACACTCATCTCTTTCACACCAAAGAATCTACATCTATTGAACAAATTAAACTTTCACTTTTGTGCTGACTGCTGATTCAACTTCAGTGTTTTTTTCAAAAGGGATTCATTGTCTGGGTCTGTTTTGTGTTTCAACATAACACGCCTGCTTTTGGAAGACAAATTCCCTTTGAAACAATGCGGCCTTCCTTATTTCATTCATTCCTTCACGGTTTTTAAAGTCATTTCTTCAGAGTAGGTGTCATTTGTCTTAAGCAGTGGACATTTTAATCTGAAACAGAGATATCTTCGCTTGCTCTCTGCCAGTAATATTAGCCTGTATTCTTATGGAATGAAGATATTCCAGTGGCATAAACGTGTGGTAGGCGATAATATACTATAAATATAGTATCATTTGTTTTAGGCCTGTGACAGATGCACTGTGTCCTTTACCACAGAACATATAACTTTAGAATTGCATATCTGATGTTATGAAGATTAGTATTTACCTGTCGCTGGCTGAATGTCAAACAAAGTGAAGGCCTGAATGTCGACCCTGCGAAGAAAAGCCACATTGAAAGAGTTAGCGAGGGTGTCTTTCCACTTCATGTCACCGTTTCTACGAGAGATAAACTATTCCTCGCTGAAAAAAATTTAGCTGGCTTTAAAATAAGTAATTAACACCTCCCCTCCCCTTCTGGTAGTTCATTAGCCCTCAATTTGTGCTTTTGTTTCCCCTCCCTCTCTTCTTGTAGAGATTTTGGTGAGCTGGCTGGGGGACTCTCCAGAGCCCCGTGGTCGTTGCAAATGATAATTCTCCATGACAGTCCGCTCAGCAGTCCGACTGCATCCTGTGGGCTAATGACACCGACTGAGCTGCAAAGGAAGCACCTAATGATGACGGACACAGAGCACATTACAGCTGGACAATGAGTGAGAAGCGCCGGGCGCCCCTGGACAGCCTTGGACCGGGGCACCCAGCGCCCCAAACATGAGGGGTGGGAGGGTCAGCTGAGCAGTGTGAGCGAACACACCGAGGTTCTGCTACCTTCAGGAAGTCTACAGGCAGGGAGGATTTCTCTATTTATTCTTTTATTTGGCTTTTGTTTCGCACCGAGCCTTTCTCCTTTAGAGACACTCTTCTTCTCGCGGTGATCTCTACTGTTATGACACAGCCTCTTTCCAGTCGCTAACCTGCTACTCTGGCTTGCGTTGAGTGGCTCTTCTTATTGCCGGCTTCAGGCGCCGGCAAAGGACCCCAACCACTGGGGTGCAAGCATTATCTAATTTATCATGTAAAACAATAGGTATTATGATGAGGATTTCAACTAATGATTATTTTAGCCTATGAAATATTTAAAAATCATCACTAGAGCTGAACCAATTAGTCCATCAATCGATTAGTCAGTCAGCAGAAAACTAATCGGAAACTATTTTGATAATCCTTTTGGTCGTTTCTTGAGCAAAAGCACCAAACATTGCTGCATCATGTGTGATAGTAAATTGAATATCTTTGGGTTTTGGATTACTGATCGGTCAAGACATTTGAAGACGACATATTGGGCTCCGGGGAGTTATAACGGGCATTTTTCCCTATTTTCTGACATTTTCGGGTTAATCGTGAGAATAATCGTTACTTGCAACCCTGCTCATCACCATTTCCCACAGCTCAAGGTGACTTCTTCAAATGTCTTATTTTTCTTCCCGACCAACAGTCGAACCCCCCAAAAACACTGAATTTACAAGTGATATAAACAAAAAGAAGAGAACAGCATAAAAATCCTCACTTTTGAGAAGCTGAAAACAGAGAATATTTTGCATGTTTGCTTAAAAAATGACTGGAATGAGCCGTTGCATATCATAATAAGTTGCCAATAAATTCTTTCAGCCGTAATTATGATCGCTGACTTCACGGCCACCAGATATGGCTTCATTGTAAGACAGAAATAAACTGCTTTGTGCTCAAATAAACAGCAGCTCCAATGCCCTGGAACAGTCTCAAAGCTCTTTGTAGCTCAGTGGGCACATCATGACAATAACTCGGTCAGTATGAAGGGTTCACTTTGGCCACTTGAAAACACTTGGTCAGGCTGATTACTCATTAAATGTGCTCCTCAGTGGGGCAACACACACTGTGGCCGCATATGTAAGAGCCGCACTGCTGTACTTTGGGGGGGGGGGGAAGGGTATAGAACATTTGCTATGCAGTGGGAGAGCCAACAGACAACACATGTCAGCAAAACAACACGGTTCATTGTAAATATTCAGCCTATGAAGAAACTGCAGAAATCCACGAGTAGGCAACTCGAGCCTTGCACCGGGGCAGGCAGCGTTCCGGGAAAAATGAAAAAGCAGAGGCATGTGACAGTTTAATACACGAGTTGATTATTCCATGTCAGGCGAGGAACCAGAGACAAGCTCTTAATAATTCATGGGCCAAATGAAGTCACGGAGCTGGGTACGTTCAAAGGCACAGAGCAGGATCCGTGTGAGTAAAGGGCTGAATTCGGGAGATTTCTTACTCCACTGCACCCACATAGACAACCATAAACTCGCGGTTGTTTCCAATGTCAGCCCCTTTTCATGCATGTAAGACTGTGTCATTACCACCATGTAAAGGTGCATTCTAACCGCACCTGCAGCGTCGAGGTAATGACAACATCCTTTGACGCGAGTCAACATAGGGACTCGGATGCTGCAGTCCCTCCCTTCCGCTGATATCATGCACTTCTCGGCTTCCACGAGCTCTCAGTTCTCCACGTTCACTTCTGAAGCGACGGCAGAGCTCAAACGCAGCCATGTTGCTGACTTAACTGCCTCTTCACCTTATTCCCGCAATGGGGATGGTGTGTCGTGATGCCCGTAACATTTTTTTTTTTTTGGGGGGGGGCATTAAAGAATGCCAATCCTGCATCTTTTCAAATTCTCACTGGCGTCTCGACGGCCGAGTGCGAGTCATAGCAGCGAACCGGCCTTTACACCGGAGGAAAATCACGCAGGCTGCGTTTAGAGCATCACCATCATCCGACGGCGGCAGCATCCGAGGGGGAGGAGAAGTGGTCCAGGGGGTGAATAAGGAGGATATGTCCTCCGTGATTCACAACCTCGCTCTCACCTTTGACGGATCCGCGCGCGCGTGTGCGCCGACGTTACAGCTGCCCGGGCGATGAGAGGCGACTCGGACGACCCATCATCATCATCATCATCATCATCATCACCACCACCATCACATTTCAAGCCCCCTCTCCCGTTGCATTCGACTTCAGCCTCGGGAACTGCGGTTGTAGCCGCACGCAGAAACGTACAAGCGCCCCGCTCCGAGAGGCGTCATCATCATCATCATCGTCGACCCAGCGGCAGAGGACGGCAGGGCAGAGCGCGGGCACGGAGATGCCCTGCGCGGCCACCCACTACCGTTTTACGCGTGTGCGCGCGCACGCCGGTTAAAGGCGCACCGCTGCTCCGCACCGCGATCACCAGCGTGATGAGCGTGGAGACCAAGGCAAGAAGCACAGGTTCAGTGTGGTTTAAAGGGACTAGTGGCCGCAGAGCAGCAGAGGCATCCTGACTTCCCCCAAAACACTCGACTCTTGTTTCCTAAAGCAACAGCATCTGCGTGGGTGTTTCGTGGGCCCCCCCCCCCCCCCCCAGGAGCAACCCCCCCACAAAGACATAAAAATAAAAAAAAAAAAAAAAAAAAAAAAAAA
>JAVQJF010050801.1:0-13714 GCA_036023855.1 Gadopsis marmoratus | reverse complement strand
CACATTTTCACAACATCTACTCTTATCAAAACCACACAATTTACTGCATTTTTATAAAGAAATCCAATGAATGTTGAGTTCAGCTTATTGCTCCGGCCCACAACAACAGCCTCAGTCTCTCATGTGGCCCCTTGGGAACATGAATTGCCCCCCCCGCCGTAGACCGTGACTCCCAAAACAACAATGACAATCGTCACATTTCAACATTAGTCTTCATCAGGTAACATAGGAAGGCATAGACTTTATCTGATCCAGCCCAGCTGTGAAACTAACCAATATGTACTCATCAAATAAACTCAGAGATATGAAATGCTTACCTCCCTGAAAGAAAGGTCATCTGGTTAGAAAACCCGGCAGGCTACGTCTTACTAAGACTTCCTTTATGTGAACATGTGAGGTGAACAGCGTCTGCATGTTGATATTTCATTGCATGCTGTAAGTTCTGTGCACACTTGAACCCCACACTACTTCCTCCGCACTCACAGTACAGTTGCTGAACTTCTTCAAACTCCCCCCCCCCCCAGTATTTCTCTCTTTGTGCTGTAGAGCTGTAAAAAAAAAAAAAAGGAAATCCAGTTGCTGTTAAAAAGGTTAATGTATAAATGTAACATTCCCAAATCAAAAGGCTCAGACTGCCACCTCGCATCACTCAGGGAAGGATTCAGTCTTGGCGGCTTTAGGGCCGGCTGATTGGGCTCCATTCATTATCCTCCCAATAAGTCAGCCAGACAGGCCTAGTGGAGCGTTTGTGCACGAATCAGCCACGAGTCAACTTCTATTCACTTGAGGCATTGAAAGTGAACTCCTTGACTGTGCGTCGTGTGTGTTTGTGCCGGTGTGTCTGCTATCTCTGCGAGGACCACGAGTCTTGGACCTTGAGAGTGAGGACACTTCTTGAAATAGAAGAGATTCGAGTGGGTCCTTACTTATTCAGAGGACGTGTGTTTGAAAAGGGAGGATGCTTTGGTAAATCTTTTCATCGTAGCCAGTCACGGCTTCCGCAAAAGAACATTTTTAGAAAGTCAGGGCATTTTTGTCCGGCCCTCACATCTTCAAAAGGATTTATTTTTAAAAGTGAGGATGCTGTGGTCAGTTTTCTTTCCCGCGCCTTTTACCACTGACTCATTTGCAGTTTTTGGAAGGTGAGAACATTTGGGCCGTGAGTGCCTCTTGTCATGGCGTCGTTTGGGAGGGTGAAGATGTTTCCACGTGTCTTCGCTGCTTCAAGGAACATGTTTTTATCTCTGTCACTTTGTTTTAAAGGGCATGCACTCGGTCAGCTTTGTGTATTATCGGACTGCTAACAGAGAGAGAGGTCTCCTTCCCTCTGGGGTCGCCCACATTAAGGCACATACTGTATGTAACCATGGTGTTGTTGTTGCGCTGCTTGCACTTTAGATAAAAGTCTCTCTGAAATGGCAGGTGGTTGTTCAGAGAGAGATGGGGTTGTGTGAACATGAGTGGGTAGTGATTTAAGGTTTTGTTTATTTTGAGGAAGTCTTGAAAGGGCTCACTATATCATTATATCACCAACATGCCTGCAGAATGACCTTCCAGCTGATCTCCAGACTTATTCATATTCATACGTCTCTATTGGCACTGTTTAACGACTTCATAACACTTCTGTGACTTTAGCGATATTTATGCTTTGCAAAGGTCATGGGGTATATCCTCAGATGTGTTGATATCACGTGTGTGTGTGTGTGACATTTCGTGGATATTTACCCCCAAAAGGACAAACAAGCCACAAATCCAAACAGAGGAGGAACCAGGAAGGAAACGGCAGCCCTGAATGGAAATATCACCAAAGATTCATGAGATATATATCTGCCTCCCAGGGTAAATCCCCCCCCAATTTAGGAGACCGTGGAGTTGGAGCTCTAATCTGTGATGTTGCCAAGGTGTATAGCCTGAAGCTGCTGCACTGATGATAAATAACTTGAGACTTTCATTGTGGGTCTGCAGAGTGTTTTTTATTTACAGCCAACCAGACTGGGTGGCTACAGGCTCTGGAGCAGACGTGGAGCCCTTATTGCAGAGGAATCATGTTGGATGTTCCCCCAGTCTCCCATATTGCAAAGATGGTTTGCCATAAGGCATATTTTATAAAGGGGTTATAAGTGGTTTCCTAGTTAATAAACTACGTAATAATAAGAACAATGTTCTGGTTGCCAGGTTGTTAAACATCTATTGCCTGGATATGACATCGACTGAAATGAGCAAATCAAACCAGAGGAGCCTGCTCGAGGATTGCATTCTGGAAGATATCTATCTACACCAAGAACCTAGAGTATGAGACACCCACGTCATTCAAATCATGACTCAGCCTCCACCCTCGGACTCCTGAAAGGAGGAGGAGACGCTGTGAACCACCTCGCGCAGAGGAAAGGCTACTGGTTATAACTTCTTAATATATACAGAGTATTTCCTTCCTTGCCGGGGTGTTGGAGAAAGTCGTGTATACTGAGATTAGATTTTCTCTCTTTGAAAGGTTTCAGTCAGGTGCTTGACTTCATCATGATGCCAACATTTCACTCTCAAAAGGTTACATTTAAAGGTTAAATCTGAAGTCAAGCCCGCTTGGAGCATTTATATAAGCTGCGAAAAATCTTCGCTTTGCACATGGGATTATTGCAAAGAGTTATTTTGTATAGAGTCTCTCATGTGTCCTTTCGGTGTTTGTTGTACTTTCTCTTCTTTATCTTATCGAGAGAACATTTCCCGATTAATTTCTTTACTGAACATGTCATGTTTGGCTTTTCGCATGGTAAAAACCAAAAAAAATAACCACTTCCTGCTTTTAGGGGCTGAGTGAGAGAGCCTTTAATATGATTTGGTTTCTTAAAAAGGTGCTCTTTTCTATTAATGTCTGTTTTTCTGATAACATTTTTTTGCTGTGAGGGAGTGGGACAGTTGGGACAGTAAGTTTAGTGGGGGCAGTTTAAAATGTGTTTTTAAAAAGTGCTCACTATTTAATTCCTGCATTTATACGCATTAAATGAAAAAATTTATGCAAATAAAGTATAATTAAATTGGTTGTGCGTGCCATAAATAGTAAAATGATATATAAACCTCTGTATTGATGCAATATTGTATAGGAAACACAAAAACCCCAACAAACACAGACCATGACAGGTGCAGCTTCTGGAGAAATCTCCAGGCAAAGCAGTATCAACCCAAAACGCCAGCTCTATGCATGGTGAGAAGGTTTGAAAGTGTTGACACATAAATGTCAGCGTTCGGCTCCACAGTCGGTGGGTAACCGTGGACGACAAAGAATTCACGTAATGCGGAAACGTAACTCTTCTCGGGTCTGAGAAACCATCTTATGTAGCTCTTCATCACTCATCCTTTGAACAGTCTTCTAACCTTCTCTGCTAGTTGCCGGTTTAACGGGCTGTCTGTGAAGGACAAGGACAGATTAAATGGTATTGTGAAGGTCTGCTCCAAGATAAGTGGAGTCCAGCAAAGAGACCTGCGCTCCCTCTGGGATGGACAGGTGGCAAAAGGACTCATCAGCCAGTCCGACCCTGTTCTGGCGTTACAACGTGCCCGTTAGGAGAACAAGCCGCTACGCCACGTCTTTCGTTCTTCTGCTCTCAGGCTGCATTTTTGTACACAAAATGTTTCACCTGCTGCTGCTTGCTGTTTTCTTGACATACAGCCACTTGTGTGTGTTTGGAGCCGTGTAAATGGACGGGGCAAGCTGCTAATGAATTGCCCTTCTTGGGATCAATAAAGCTGTCTGAATCTGAATTACATTTACAAAAAGATGACCTGCTGCAGCCGCCGCCGCCTTCAAAGCTGACGCAGAATTTGACTTTCTCTCCTACATTCTGCTGCAGGCAAACCATTTCCTCACTATGGAGATAAGATCGCACCTTAATCGCTGTGCATCATTACAGCGGCCCTTAACCAAGGCCAGGGAATGTAATCCCTTGTCTCCCGACAGCAGCAGAATCAATAAAAACACACAGTTTATCAAAAGGAGACATGACAAAGTGTTTATAGATACCTCCTGTGGGAAAGCGGCGAATCGGTAAAATGAGTGTTATTCTCCTTGCCGACACAGGCGGCTGCTCCTGTCGACTTCGCTCCAAACGCCACAATCTCTTTTGAAGGAAGTTGCCTGATGACAAACACAACAGCAGGAGTTTCATTCTGAAACCACATATAGCCATTATATTACACTCATTCACAACACGGCCTCTCTGTGTCAGCAGAGGGTAACTCTGGTGTGTTTAAACCTGGGCCTGTTCTTTACTCACCAAAGGTTTTAGAATTGGCCCAGTAGATCACCTCCACCAACGGTTCGGTTCCATCTCTTCCCCCTCGGCAAGACACTGAACCCTAAAGTTGCCTTGGCGCCACCTCGTATTTGTAATCCCCCCACTGACGGACTAATAAAGGAGTATTATTATTATTATTATAAAGAGTAAGTTCCGAAAGTCTCGCTCGAAATCTCACGAGAGCTTTGTTTTTGTCACTTCTCCTTCATAAGTCTGTGAAGCAGGCGGAGGAACGCCGCCGTTTTCCCTCTGCTACTATTCACTGTTCAGCAGTTTGAGAGTCAAAATGAAAAATAGCTGAGTGGAAGAACTGAAATGAGTCAACTACAGCCACATCGATCATAAATGGGCTGCAGGCTCAGCAGGGCTTTCTGCTGAAGAACAGACTGAAGACTCTTCTGGAACTGTGACGAAGCCATGGCACGACCAGACCGTGACGCAGCTGCTGCCAGAGGACATCCAGGGTCAGTGGGTTCTTGACTCCGACCAAGCGGTTTGTGTTCCTGAACCGGACCAGAACTTCAGAACAACAGTCTGGTGTCTGCTTCTCAGAAACACATTTGAAGTATTTCTCCCATTGGAGGCCTTGTTGGACAACAGGTTGTGCCTTTTAATTTATTACATATTCACGAGGATGAAACAAGTTCTTTTGTTCATTCGGGTTCATTTAATAGTTTACTGTTTTAACGTGCACTGGTGGTATTTATTTATACTTTGCAAATCATGTTGGTCGTCTCTCCGTCTTCTCCCCTTTCTCTTCTCAGCTCCTCCCTGTGACCTCAGAGTCTCTGTGTAACCGGGTCCCTGACCTTGAGCGGTGCCCATAACAACCCTGTAGAAACTGAAACTGGGAAGATCGCACATTCCCGGCGCCGCTCTCTCTCTGAATACTCCCGACTGCCGCGCCGACACTCAACTCTCATCCAGTCTGCTGTCAGTCAGCAGCGTGCGGCGGCGGCTGCCTTCAGCTTCGCCGGGTTTTCGGAGACGTGTCTCAGTTTTCGTGACAGTAGACAGAGTTGTTGTCACCTTCACATCAAGACAATGACCTTGTGATGTTTGGCTGCAGCTTAGAGCTTTGTGTTGGCGAGTTAATGCACAGGTCCGGCCTAAAGTAAGAATCCTCATTCTTTTGTCTGACATAGCTGCTCCATCCTCTGACAGCCCTGTCTGAGCTGTATAAAGATCCCGATCCTGCACTACCCAACAGAAAGAACGAGAAGAGGAGGAGCTGCAGGCCACAGGTGTCGCGAGCTGTTTGTGCAAAGCAGTGAACGTCCGATACTCGTAAAGGTGAGCGTTTCCTGTGCTGTCCTCTCATATGGAAGCCCGCCGTGCCCCCATCGCTGCCTCAGAGGAGAAGCAGCATCTATCGTGGCCTGACCGACTCTTTATACTGTGTGTGTGCGTTATTCTGCTCTCCATCACTGCAGTTTGTTAGCTCCTTGTCTTTGGGCGCGTGTGTCTCCTAACTGCTCCGAAGACAAATACAGCAAACTAGGCTGAACGCAGCGCCGCGTATTCACCCAGAGCTGCAGCAGAAGGTGTGACCTTTGCTGCAGCGTGTCTCCACACAGTGCCGGTTCCTGGCTCTTTAAGCTGGCTAATGATCCATGGAGGAGCCCTGTGGCTCAACCTCTGTAATTATACTCTCTCTCTGTGTCTCCAGCTCGCCCTATCGCTCTCTGTCAGCCTTTTCTCTCTCTGTCGCACGTAACTCTCAGTTTGGCCTCCCCCCCCTTCTCGTTTTTCTGTTCCTCTCTCTGATCCACTACTCGCTTTTATCCCTCCGTTCGTCTTTGTCTCCCTCTTTTCCACTCGCTCTCCCCCCTCTCTCTCGTCCTCCTTACCTCTGTCACTCCCTCCAATTCCCTCCCTCCCTCGTCCCTCTGTCTCATGCAGATTAATTACGCTCTAATATATGCACAGCTCTCCTCCAAGGGAACCCTCCTCCGCATCCACCACCCCTACTCCTGGGCTGAATAATGGAGCCGCTCCATTCTCAGCACGGGGCGGCCCACACGGGTGGAGCAGCAGCCTCAAAGGAAGCATGCTAGGATAGATGAAAATCTGTTGAGTTCGGGCTTTGGACGGAGAAATTTGATCTTTCTTTCCGCTTAGATGGAAGGAAAAGTCTCCTCTTGAGAATAACAGCATTTGTTTGCTCTACGCCTAAAAAGGCCAATGTTTAAGGAAACACGTGATTTATGTGACACTGCTTTTGAGGTCGTCTTCCTGTGGACACCCTTTAAAAACAGCTCAAAACCTCCCTGTTTAGAATCGTCTTTGTGTCATTTGCATTTAGTTGCATTTTATGTTTTCCTGTGCAATTTTTTGTCTTTTGTCTCAGTTTATTCTTACCGTGTTTACTTATTCTGTTCTTGAATATGAATGAACTCACTTGCTTACTTGCTCCTCCATTTCGAAAGTTAAAAGAACTGTTCTGCAGTGAAACCAGAGAAAAGTGA
Organism: Gadopsis marmoratus; assembly: GCA_036023855.1. Taxonomy (NCBI): domain Eukaryota; kingdom Metazoa; phylum Chordata; class Actinopteri; order Centrarchiformes; family Percichthyidae; genus Gadopsis; species Gadopsis marmoratus. The sequence goes on along the minus strand of JAVQJF010050801.1, from coordinate 6,957 downwards.
AACATCCCACCAGCATACAATACATGAGCTCTTACAAATATCACAGTTGAGATGAAGAGGCTGCGGCTTTTCGGAAGGACAGGGGAATGGGTTTTGCCTCATGCAGCACCACTGCGACCGTAGCTCCGTCTGTTGTTGGCTGTCATGGAATCGCATCAGTTCATCCCAACACATCATGCGTTTGACCCGATCGTCCGTCCACTGACTTTGTCGCTCGCTCTTTATTCCACGTCACCCGACTTCTTCCTGCGCTGCCGTCATAATTAATGCGGTCACTAGGGGTCGCCGCCTGGCAAAAACTGTAAATGTGGGTCGCAATAAGCCGCTCGCACAGACGACCTGTTCAGCCATGAACGCAGAATTGCCGTCTAGAATCCCCCCGTTTGAACAAAAGTTTTCTTCCCAATTTCAGTCCTTTGGATTTTGAGCTTGTTGTTTTGTGTTACGCCTGAACACACGGGACGCAGCTTCAGACAGACAGCGGGTTTCAAAGTCGGGAATGCAAATCAGACATTATTTATTCACCTGTCAGGAATTCTTCCCGCAGCATCTGCATCAGCACCAGCGAGCTTCCGATGCTCCTTGGTGCCAAACGCCATCAGTGACAACAGCCTCCGTCAGCTGGCAGGGAGGCTGGGGGCCTGTTGGATGATTCTCGGGTGTCCTGTAGGTCACTGCTCTCACTGCTTTAGTCTGGTTTTATATTTCCACATATCAAAGTTGCATTGACTGAATGTGTTCACTTGCTATAATAAAGGATGTCTGCTTCTGTTATCAGTGACTTTATATTATATTAGGTGTTGTTTGTCTTTGTTGTCTGTAAGTTGCTGTGTTGATAATTATATTTCTTTTTCTTCTTTTGCCCCTCGTGTGTTGTTATGTAGTGATTGTGATATATGTTGGGACCACCGCAAAACAAGCTGGTACATCTGAATAAATACATTTGATTGGTTGTAGTGTTTGTTTCTGGAGGTTTGCTGCAGTTCACAGCTGCTTTTACTCCCTGAAATTATATTATCATTGTAGGAAGGACTCTGGTTGAACTGCAGTGTAGCGTAATACAGAATTAATGGTTTTCTGAATGGAATATTCATTACCCAACATTCACCTGGATTTGGACACATTTGTGATTGGACAGGGGAAGACGGGTGACTCAGCCTACACCTGGCACAGCTCAGTGTTTAATGGATGCTCAGCTCAGCTCCTACACCTTGCATCTAGCAACTGATAAGTTATTCTCACTCTGTCGACAAATGCTTCTAAAAGAAGGATGTGCAGCAGCTGTGAATGACAACGTGTCTAATGGTGGACTTGGCTCGGACTCAGATCAACAAAAAGTAAGGTGCCTTGTTAGTCATCAACACAGTGTCCAGTGAAACGTTACTGTAGCAGCCACGCTTTGTTATGAGCGCTAACAAAAGTTCTGGCAAAAGTTCGATTGAGTTTTAAGTTCCAAAACCCTTTTTTATGGCACTCCCTGCTGACTCATGTTCTCTGAATCAGCTTTTCCTCGCTCGCTCTTTCCTCTGTTCTCCTTCTTCACCTGCTGTCACTTGATGCTGTAATCTGTTTAAAACTTGCTACTTAAATTGGTTTGAGCAGTGTATTTTTGCAGAAGAGAAGCGTTAACCCTTTGGTAGACTATCCTTCTCTCACCCTCCATCTTTCTTCCTCCACCTGCTCCTTACATAACGTACAAGGCAAGAAATTCAGCAGGCCTAAAGAATAAGAATGAGAAAATGGCCTCGGCCTTTTTTATTATTCTCTGTTAATGAGAAGGAACGAGACTTGAATACTGATGAATCTGCTCCTCTAATAATCCCATTACACTGCAAAAGATGGCAGGGCTGACACGGCTCTGGCAATTTGTCAGCAGTATAAGGACCATCTGCTCAGAAAATCAGCCAGAATGTGGGAGTTTTAAAAAGAAAGTAAAAAGCCTTTAGTTCAGATGATGGTTTTATCTGCAAGATAAATAATAGATGGTCCTTAAGGGGGCGGGGGGTCGATTGGATTCCACGCCTTTGTTCAAGACGGTCTTTGGCGTCTGAAGTTCAAGCAGGCTGTGTGATGTGTTCGAAAGCTCTGGGAAAAGCTAATAAGTGAACTTTGATTTAAAGTAGCCCATCACAGATGTGTGTTCCCAAGCCAAGAAAGAATCCCTGAGCTCATGTTTCACATTGGACCTCATGGAAGAACATTTTCGTATCTGGAGCCACTTACTGTTTATGTTTGGGTTTACTTGTAAGACAACTCCACACAGGACGGAGGCAAGAAGGAAGATGGTTTCTCCATCAGCAAGGTGCCTGCAGGTCAGGAGCAGCAGAGGAAGAAGGAGCAGAAGATAATATTGCAGAAATCTCATCTCAGGTTTCAATGTATGAGACGGAGCTGAACTCTCTGATGTTCATTTCTCTTTGTGTTGATCAGCGCTGAAGGTGGTTCAGCGGTAAAGACTCCGGTTGGAGATCTGGCGACGTGGGATCGAATCCCAGCTGAAGCAACAAGGTGGCAGCAGGTTCGTGACTCAGTCACAGGTTGGAATCAAACAAACGGTGGTTCAATGGTTCAGTTCCGAGGTTCAGAGGTTCTTCACTCAGGTGTGTGTAAAAACAGCAAACTCAAATGCTACAAATGTCAAGATTTTGATGGTTATTGTTAGAAAAATATTCTACTCTTTCCACAATTTTTACTTATATATATATATATATATATATATATATATATATATATATCTTATCACACTTTGACTTACATCAAATACATCAAATACATCCACATCATCGCAATCAATAAGAGGCTGCATGAGCAGCTATGAGAAGCTAACTTCTGAAGTGTAATAGCTTGAGCGAGCCCCCGCAGATCCTCCCCTCTGTAAATATCTATGGTGGAAATCTAATTTCCATGATAATAAGCTTACAGATCTATAACTTGCTAAGCCTTTAATTTTTCCACAGCGTACTAGCACCATGCAAATGAGCCGAAGGCAAAGACAAACACCCGACAGCCAAGTTACTGTTTTGCTCGCCTGTTTCGCTGATGAAGTTGGATAAGTGCTGATTTACGCTCAGCCGAGGAGTCATGGTGTCTACTTGTGCCTGGAGCACTCAGGGGAGGGGCTGTGCGATATATCCAGCGCTCCATAACTCAGGGTGCCGGGGAGGGAAAAGTTATGGAGGGAGAGAAACTTGGGGATCGCCCTTCTCCTTAATTTTACTGTTGAAACTGCTGCGCTTCAGGGTTCCGCGTCATATTTATTGTTGCTTCAAAGTGAGAAAATGCTTTCTACATCTTCCACAATTACATATGTATAATAGTTTGCGTGTGTGCGTGTGTTACATTATCTGGAAAGACGCAATGAATGTTCTTCAAAAAGCAGTTAAAGAAGCAAAAGCAACCGTCTACACCAATTTAAATTTAGCAAATCACTCATCAAGGTAATAGAGTGTGTCATCACCCCCTGTCATGTTACTGATGCCTCACAGGCGGTGTGTCAGACGTTTATTAATAAAGTAAGAGATAAGGCAACAAATTACCCCACCAGATTTTTAACTGATATTATGTCCCACATGAAGTCAACCACATGCAGCCTTGACATCATTCCTACTAAATTTCTTAAAGATGTGAGAAAATCTGAATCTGAAATCTGAATAATGAGAAAAATAAAGATTGTATTAGTGTGTGTGTGTGTGTGTGTGTTTCTTTAATCAGCTCATGTACAGTAGATGTGTATGTGGTATGGAGAGAAAGATATGAGGCCAGAAAACACACACACACACACACACACACACTAACCTAGTTATGAAGTATAGCCTACTGCAGTGAGAGAGAGTGTGTGTGTGTGTGTGTGTGTGTGCATGAGCTGCCTGTTTGTTGTGGCTCAATTTCCTTACAGTTTAGTGTGTGTTAGAAGAATAATCGTACTACACACACACACACACTGTAACCTTGTTATGGAGGTGCACGTGACTGTTGAGGTGGGAGACGTGTCTGGCCGGATTCTCTCAAACTTTATTACACCGCCTCACTCATTCACAGTCTATTAGAGAGAGAGAGAGAGAGAGAGAGAGAGGAGGCATTCAATTGAATTGAAATAGATGCAGAGAGAACGAGGATTTGGGGATTGCAGAGGACCAGGAGAGATGAACACAGAGAAGAGACAGAATAGAGGCAGAATGAGAGACCGAGCCGAGAGACAGAAACTTGTTTCATCCTTTCTAATTGATCGGCGATGAAATCCATCACATCACAGTGTCTCCCTGTCCTCCAGCATGTCCTCACAGGAACCACCGCATGTTGCATGTTAAGTCATTACGATAACATTGGCCATGGTAGCTTCTGATTGGCCGGCAGGTATCAGATGAAGATGTACATCGAGTCATCTGAGCAGGTGCAAACGCACAAACACACAACTGTTGATGATGACGATGTGCTGCAAATAAGAGTCGCACGCTGAAAAGTAAATAAAGTCTTCATTTATACACGTGAGGTCTGTATGTCTTTTACGCTTATCGCAAGTTTGGAAGTGAGACTATCCACCCTGCTTCTCCTCCCAACCTCACTACTGTGGAAGTACACACTGCAGGCCTCTTTAGTGATGTCATTCTGAGAACTGCTCCTCTTCTATATATACAACAATAGCGGAATACATGGCAACGTTACGAGTGTTGCTCCTGTGCCCTCCAACGTATTTGTGCTTGCTATACGTTGACTGCTATGGACGGTGATTACGTTCAAGAATCGCGCTGGATTTGCTCGAATTCCCGGCTTGGTTCTGGACGCTCCCTCCAGTTTATTTTGCCCTTCTGCCGAGGGGCGCAGTGAAAGCAGAAAGCTGCTCTCTTCCACGGACCACTGCTGTTTCGATTTCACGTCCATTCGGCTCTGGTTTTGTAAAAATGCAACACCATATATTGATAAAATATTGAGGTCGTACTTGCCTCTATTTAGGTGAGAATTTAAATTGGATCATTCATCTCAGATGGTAATTTTGATTGAACAGATCGAAGCTCCAACTGTGACCTTTTACATCCAAACCCGTCGTGGGATCTTAATGTGATTTATTTAATTAATCTCCGAGCGCTCGACAAGATCCCTTTGTGTGTCGCATGTCTCCTCCATCACGTTGCAACTTTCATTTTCCTTCTCGCGTTTGTCTTTCCTGTCCTCCACCTTTTTCATCTGTCCGTCCGTCCGTCCACCATCTCTCTCTCTCTCTCTCGCCTCATTTCTTGTGTCAATATTTTAACTCATACACGCTTTGTCTAACACACGATGCACACAGCCGCATCATTGAAATTCAGCAGCAGCGTGTGTTTGCATTCACACCAGCAGTAGGCTTGTCCACTCCACTGGCCTCCACCTGTGTGTGTGATCATTAGGTGGTGATCACTGTTTCAAGGGCAGCACCAGATAAGTCCACCAACCCCCCCGGAGTGTGTGTCTGTGAGTGTGTGTTAGCCTTCACTAACTGTAGTTTCATTGTCCTCATCGACGTCCTCTGTGGTGTCTGGAGGAAGCGCGGAGGACAGTAAAGCTTTATGTAGATGGCACTTCTCAAAACCGGGGCTGCAAAGCTCTTCACAGCAACAAAATGTCAATAAATGCGTTCATTACAAAGTTTGAACGAACCACAGTGTCTGGTGTTTTGCCATGAAACTGACTAAGATTCGGGTGGATGTAGCTAAATATAACACATACCTTCATACTCGTAATGTATTCAGCTTTCCTGTAATACACAAGATATAATGAGACCAGCTCTCCCTCCTCCAGTCCACATGTAGAAGTGTCCCTGGGCAAGACACCGAACCCTACTTACTGCCTCGTATCTGTAATTTCCCCACTGGGGGACTAATAAAGGAGGATTAGTATTTTCCTCATATTCTCTTCTGTTTTGTTCACTTTTGTTCACATCCTGACCAGCATCTTGCAGACGTCTGATGTTAGCTAATGCGCACACATGTGAGGGCACAAAGGCAACTTATTTCCATTAAGATGGTCTTTAGTTCTTTAGTTCTTTATATGTTGTGCACGAAAGAGCCAATTAACACTCTGCAGCTCTACACTGAAATACAACCATTACAAATAGAAACTGCAGTAATGACTGTGACTGTGTTTAGGAGAACACATTTATATAGCGCTAAGTTTGTCATGTCCTGTGGATCTTTGTTGTGTTTCCTGTTTTATTTTGAAGCTCTTCCTGTCCTTGGGCTTGTGCCCGCCTGTTTGATTAGTTGCACCTGTTTCCTAGTGTTCACCTGTGTCCTGTTTCCTCCGTTAGTCACTTCTTTGTTCCTACCTGCCCCGATCCTTTTGTTCCTTCTTTGCAGGTCGTCACCCTATTTGCTGCCTCGGATGGTTGCATCTGCTTGGACTGGTTTCCTTTTGATGTTCTTGTTTTGTGTTCTGTCTCTGGACTTGGATTCCCTGTTGTTCCTGCCTGGCGTACCTACATGTAGGCGTATGTTAGTATCTAATAAAGCACTGAAGCTGCTCCCTCCAGTCTGTGCTGTCTGCTTTTGCGTCCTTCATACGCTGCACACGCCCCTAAGCGAGACACCGCTGCCATATTTGACGTCATAAAAACACAAAAATCTAACGTTACTTTTTTATTTAGTTTTTTCCAGTAAAGCTCACTTTAGAAAAACGGTGTTATTTCTTGCAGCGTAGCAGCGCCGGCCGTTTGCCAGAAAACGTCTTAATCTGTGGCTCTCCAACTTTGTGTTGATCTAACTCATTAGCATCATTATTTCCCAGCCTGAGGCAGAGAGCTGGCACTTCTCCTCCTCTCTTCTTCTTCTTCTTCTCCACCTCACCTACTCATCCTCCATTCTCTCTGGTACCCAGGCCCCCCCCCCCCACGTCACCGGCGGGCCGCGTGAACACGATGACCCCGAGTCCATGTGTTGTCGGCCGTAGGGTTGGCCCCGGGCCACACACAAACACACACCAAACCAC
>JAVQJF010050788.1:0-16696 GCA_036023855.1 Gadopsis marmoratus | reverse complement strand
CAATAGAATATGAGGGCAGGCCAGGAATCATGAAGCTCCTTGTTGAAGGCGACGTGGTCTATGAAATCAAGGAAGAAGTATGGCTTCCTTTGGAGAAGCAGATGAAAACAGTGCCGTTTTATTTAACAGCTGTTGTCAGTGGGACCATAATCACACAGGCTGAAGCCTATGTCGCGGAGGTGTAAATCTTAAGCTCTCTCTCTCTCCCTCTCCCTCTCTCTCTCCCTCTCCCTCTCTCTCCAAATTCAAATAGACCAGGCTTTAATGGCATGACAGGCAAACGGCCTCTGTGTTGATGAGGCAGTTACAGGTTCTCAAACCCTCCTTGTGTCAGTTCACTTCTCGCACCCTCTCACTCTTCCACTCGTGCCCAAGTCTCTACCGCTCCTTTATCTCCCTCGATTCAATTTCATTTCAATAAGTCAGCAGCTTTATGGGCAGTGAGTGTTGCATAAATAATATTAACCAAGGCTTCAATTACAATTCAATTACTCCCTCTCTCTTCTTCGGATCCCTCTTCGTCTTCTTCTTCTTCTTCTTCTTCTCCGCCTTGCCTTCAGTCATTTACCCTCACTCTGTCTCCCTGTCTCTCAAATTCAATCAACTCAATTATTTGGCATGGCTATAATTCAATTAAGTACAGGATTGGCAAAGCATTCTGTGCAAGGTTTACAATGCAAGTGTAATCATTCAGAGTGAGAGAAAGAAGACAGCAAATGGTTGAAGATGTGTACCATAATGAAATCATTACAACAAAGGATAATATATATGAAAAGATGGGCTATAGCTTAACAATTCAATGTAATGGTTAAGCACAGTATTGAGGTGCTTGTACTTTACCTTCCATTTTCTACTCCACAAAATGTCACAAAGATATATTGTACTTTTGATCATCATCTTATAGATCATCTTATAAAACACAATGAAGTGTTATAGATCAAACTACCCAGCATGATATAAAATGGTTCCAATTAGCCCCGGGTCTGCCAGCTGCAAAATTAAAATGCTACACAGGTTAACTCTCTGAAAGGGGCCATTCTTTACTTTTCCTTAAATACTACATTTAGTTTTTCCCGACAGTGTGTCAAATTCTTGTTTTTTGGGGAGGTTTATTTTGGATAGGGGCTTGGTTATTATACATTATAGAGGCTGTTGTGAAGCAGGAAGTGTTGTTGTCATTGTTGAACTGACACATCTGTTGTCTCTGGGTTGCCAGGTTCGCCTGTGTCCACCAGTCTCAATAGCCGGGCTGTGGTCACTCAGTCTGAATTTACTTCGTTTCTTTTTCAGTTTGCTGGTCGCTCACGGTGCCCAGATGGTGTTGCCGCTGCCACTCTGTATTGTCTGTTCAATGCTAATTAGCACTGACGTTTTGCAATAGATGTCCAGTGGCTGATATACTTTTCTTTTATCTTTGGCTACTGGTTGGTTCAGATTACGGGAGGCTTGTGTTCTCAGTTTTCATCCCCAGTTTAAAATATAATGAACTTTTCTATGAAACTGGAAAACCATGTTCAGAGTAATTATAGCTTTTATGTGTTTCTCAAAGGTTTCTCTTTGTTTGCGATACATGCTGATATATTTAGCTGCTGCTGGGGAGGTTTTTCTCTCCCAGAAGGCATTGCATTTTGACTTGGTCAGCAGAGGAATCATTCTCTTCAATTTTTAAATCTTTCAAATTTTTTTTTTTTAAGAATTTGGTCTCGTTTTATGTCATATTTGATACAGTGAGGCAGGAAATGTGTTTTCCCCTCTCCCACAAATTCTTTCACCCTTTCTCTGCTTCTTCAGAATTCAAAACCATTCTCATATTAGAATTACTATAACTGCACAATAACTACAAACGTGAATTCTTTTCTGAATGTATGCTGACAAGAAACATGAAAACAAGAATGCAGGAAAAATTATGAAGACAGTTCATATTGGTGTAGATCATGAGTACCTTTTATTCACATGTCTGTCCAGGCAAGGGGTTTAGGAGTAAAATAGACCTACAATTCCCTCTACGATTCTCTTTGAATCATAGTGTGTGTTCAGCATCGAATCTGAAGGGAACAGTGAGGGCTGAGAGAAAATCTCACTGGTGGTCACCAGATATGATGAAATAGTCCCCTCGACAGATTGCATCAGTTGTTATAGAGTGTATCATTTAACTCAAATCAAATGCCAGATTCATCCAACATTCCTTGGGTTTCTGCATCAAGGCAAGAGAACAAGATGACTTGTAAGTGCCTGTATCTAAATAATTTAGACAAGGAAAACATGAAGATTCAAACATTTTAATTTAACCTTCAGCAAAAGCAAATGTTTGTTTCTGCTCACTTTATGGCAACGGAACAAACTGGAGAAACTACACTGACATATTGTCACCTCATAAAGATATTCCTGTGAAGTGACGTTAGCAAAAATTTGCCTTTTGACACATCAAGTAGACGTGGAACAGCACAACCATTCCCTTTGAGTTGTATTACTTTTTTCTTTTTTATATATATACAGCGCTGGAAAAAATTAAGAGACCACTGCAAAATGATCAGTTCTCTGGTTTTACCATTTATAGGTTTGTGTTTGAGTAAAATGAACTTTGGAAAATTGGGAGTGATCTTTACATTTTTTCCAGAGCTACATATATTTTTTTTTTTTCTTATTATTTGGAAATGTTGACAAGCATAAAACACAGTAATCATGTACTTAGACTAATGTTTCCATTATTCTTTTATACAACAAACATGTCCAACCCACCCATCCCTCCCACAAGGAACACTCGCCTAAAAATAAATGCATAAATAAGTAAATTACTTTGAACAAGGTTACTTTGCATTTAGCTGTACCTGATGTCATTATGTAGATATACAGTATATATATATATATATATATATAAATATATATATGCATACATGCCAGCGTCAAGGTATAGGGTAGATGCATAGTAGACAGAAACATTTTTAGAGATATAGGTATGTAAAGATACACAAACTAGAGTACCCAAACTATTGCTTATCTGAGCCCTGTTGTGACTACAAGTTGCCAAGACCTGGTAGTGGTAAATATAGAAGTAATGAATGTGATGGGTAAAGAACAAACAAATACAAATAGGGAAGGAAAAAAATATATATCTCTAAGCGGTTCTGTTAGTTAAACTATATAGATACTAGAGAGAGTTTTCTACATGATTAAGTATCCTAAGGAGAGAGAGAGAGAGAGAAAATAAAGGCTGCAAAGGGGACTCAGGCAAAGTTTTATGTTTACCTAAATATGTCAGAACCAGATCCCAGATAAAGAAGAAATTTGTCCCTGGACACCCCTAAGTGAGTATTTCATCTTCTCCAACTGTACGAATTGCATCAGGTCACTCAGCCACATAGACGCTTTACGAGGATTTATTGATTTCAAATGTAGTAATATTCTTCTGCAGGCAAGCAGTGTCGTAAAAGCAATGATGTTTTTATGTCTTTTCCTTATTATTGAATGTTTTCTACCTGTAATAACAAATATGGCTGCTGCCGCATTGGCCTGGAGATCTCCGATAGTGTTTTAAAGATCGCTGACCAATAAGTTAGGAGAACAGGGCATGAACCAAAACATATGGGTTAAATTGGCAGGTGTATTACGACACCTGTCACAGCTTGCATCTGAATTAGGGTATGTTTTAGCTAGTCTTGCTTTGGAAAATTGAGCTTGGTGTATAACTTTGAATTGTATTGTGCTTAGTTTTGCACAGGAAGTACTGTCATTCACTCTTTGTAAAGCACAGTCTTCCATGTCCTAACCTAGCTTGCCCACCCAGCCTGCCCTAATATTCGTGAGGGTTATGCCTTTAAGAGAAGCTATACAATAATTTATTCTTGAAATTAGTCTTTGAAATGTCTAACATATCATCTAAACCTGAAACGAAGCTAAGCCTGAAGATATTTTTGGGAAGTTGGGGTCATGGCACTGAAGGAAGCGGCGAACTTGGAAATAGTGAAATAGACTGGACCCTCATCAAAGCTTGCAAAGACACAGTTTATATACAGTACATATCCTTAAATGTAGAAATGCCTTGTCCTTGCCAAACAGAAAATGCAGAGTCTAATCTAGCTGGGGGGAAAAAGGGGATTATTGCATATAAGATTTATGATGAGGAATTGTTTAAACACAAAGTTCTGTCTAAATTGACACCATATCTTGAGGGTACTGATGACGACTGGGTTGTTAGCATAGTGTAAAATAGAGAGTGTAAGACTAGTGACCAGGGTTGTGAGAGATGTTGAAATGCAAGATGCAGCTTCAAAGTTGCACCAATTTATATCTAGAGTATGAAGTTAACAGCCTGCTGTGGCTTATATCAAAGTGACCCCTTTGACATTCATTTTTATATGTAGTATTAATATAAAAGCATGTATCAGTTCAGCTTTAAAGCACAATTTTCCCACAGGTCTAATCTAAAGCCGGCCGCAATTTACATTTAATGTAGCACCCTAATATTCACTTATCAGACTGAGCCTTGATCCCTAGCACCTGTGTTTCTCTGGCTCCTCATCAAGTTAACAAGCAAGGAGAACGTGCCTTGTAAGCTGATGTTACGACAGAGAGCTAACATAAGATAATGCACAGTTAGCAAGTTACCATTGTCACTAAAGTGGAGTGGAAAGGCATCCACTGTAAAACTGAATGGTGTCACATTCTGCCTGTGTCCCTCTCTCCAGCCACAATCCCACTTCCCCAATGAAGGGTTTCTTCCATTGCAATTCTCTACCTGTCCACCAGAAGGCCTCAGACTTTTCCATCTGTCCCAGTCACATGATGCCCTCATCCACCTGCTCAAGTGTTTCCATTTTCCCTCGTCAGCCCTGCAGCATATAACTGGTCTGTTTCCGCTAATTCCTTGGAAACTTCAACGATCTGGTTGAGGTTTCCATGTTGCCACGTGCTTGCTACTCTTGCTTTCAAGCCACCACAACCTGTACCTGCCTGCATATCTACAAGCCTGTCATATACCTTCATTATGGCCATAAATCATTGAACGGCACCACTCTGTCTGGTTCTCTGCATTTTAATCCTCTTCCCTTTGTTGCCAGAATTCACCGACCATGACAAATTGTTCCTCAGTTTTTATCCATGCGTGTTGGTTGTTGGTCCAACATATTATCCAGACTGAAGTATCTCATGAACTATTGAATGGATTGCCATGAAATCTGGTGTAGAAGTTCATGGTCCCCCAGTGTGTAAATCCCATAGACTGTTTTTAATCTCTGTAGCTCCACCATGAGATTCACACTGTAGCTTTGAGTGAAATGTCTCAACAACTACCAAATGTATTGCCATGAAATTTGGTTCACACATTCATGTCCCCTTCAGGATGATGTGTAATCACTTTTGTGATCCCCTGACTTTTCATGTAGTGTCACCAGGTCCACATTTTTATTTGCCCAACACTTTGGTTTCTTTACCCTCTACATTTTAACTATAAAATGTATTGTTATAGCTAATCGTAAAATTAGTACTAATGCCCCTGTATTATAAATGTGATTAGTTGATTTCCTCATGCATTTTCTGTTTATATTGAATCTGCCAGCTCTAAAGACATACACACCCACACAGGGGTTTTCAATTACCCTGGCTGATTAGACCTGTAGTCACGTGGAGGGTTGGTGGAGCTCAAGATCAAACATGGATTATTATTATTATTATAGCTCAGCTGGGAATTACATGGTGTCTGTCACCTCTGATTACTAATATGAATGATGTCGGTGTAAGTTGTCCACAAAACTAACAGGAGAGTGTGGGAGATGTCAATCAAGGGCTTTCCTGCACAGTCTTGAGCAGACAGCCGATCAAGCAACATAAAGTTCATGATTCATGTCACTACTGAAGGCCATATAGTCCACAACACGTTCCTTCCCACAAGTTGAAGATATGCCAGTGCCCCAATATCTCTGTTTACCCCCTCGCTATCCCCTCTTTCCCTAAGGTTTCTAACATTTCCATTCCTCTGTATCTCATCTGTTTCTCTGCATCTTTCCAATCCATTTCTCTTTCCATTTCCCCCCAATTTCTCAGACCTTAAGTTGATGCGGAACTCACATTTCTATGTGTGGTTGAGCTTCATTGGTAACAGCAGTTGGATGTCTGTGTCCCATATTCAATCATCAAAATAGACAATAGACTTCTTGTGTGATTTGGCCACAATGAACATGACGTTTCCCCATATTGCAATAAGATACAGGAATAATACTATAGCAGATTGTAAACATACATCTCAGTATCAACGAGCACAGGAATGTCCTACCTGCTCCTAAATGCACATTGCGAGTGTTAATTTCAACACTGAGATGTAAAAATAAACACTTCAGCAGTGCTTGTATCAGCCCATCCCATCAGAGTTAATTTAACTTTTTCATAGTTGTGAATAGCTGCCCTAGAGCCAAATCAGCTCTAAGTGGACAAACAACTCTCCAATCTACAAAAATACTAGAAAATCTGCTGTTTTGCTGCACGATATTGTTTTGTTTTGTTTGTATTTGAGCTCACTGTTGATGAATTGACTGCATTTAATGAAAAAACAGTTACATTTGGGGGTAAATTACTCTTGAGTCCAGGGCAAGAGACCCTCAGCTTTTCATATTCTGAGCTTGAAATATCACACAAGAAGAAGAGAATTATATATAATTTTTTGTGTCGAGTTGCAGTCAATTCTCCAGTGCTCGAGTGAATTCTCAAACCTCATTAAGCCTGGGCTCTGTTTATTTTATAGCTCTCATGATTTGTTGTTTCTTTGAACATTTTAAATCAAAAACTACCATTATTATTATAGTATTATAAGCACTCTCGTATAAAACATGGGCCTATGTAAAGCAAAGATCCACATGAATAATTTATTTTGATTATACTGCAGTGAGACAAATATGTGTGTATATATGTATAAGTGGCCTCACAAATTCCTCTATAATTATAATATATCTCTGGAATCATTTTTAGCGTTTTACAGCCATAAAAAAGACCTAGCTCTCATGTCACAAGGTTATAAGTTAAGTTAAGTGCATTTGTGTGGGTACTGGTTACTTGGCTAATACATCAGTTTTATACTTGATAGTATGACATTTGGGCCCTATTAGAATAAATGTGCATATTTTAATGAAATGAAGATGATGACAGATTGAATATTTACTTGACTAATGTGAAATCTAATGTCTTTCATTCAGCGTTCAGTAGTCAGACTTTATTCGGACAGTCCAGTACATTGACACTCAGTATCAAATGACTGTAATATGTCATTAAAAGTGTGATAATTGTCCAGCAATACTTTTAATTTTGTGGAAAGTTGTCCATAGATGTTTGAGATCCAGGATAGGATACATCTGAGGATTGGAATGTCACAACTGTAGTCAGGGTTAGAGTTACACTGTGCAAGTAAGATGATTGAATCTGAAGTTAAATATGAATAGACGGTAGAGAGACATATGTGTGGTGTAATTTACATTATTTTATACTTAAAGGGGAACTCCTCAATTTTATCAAAGTGTGTTTACAGGTTTCGGGGAGAATTACTACAGCTCTGGAAAAAATTAAGTGGCCACTCCAAATTTTCCAAAGTTCATTTTACTCAAACACATACCTAGAAATAGTAAAACCAGAGAACTGATTAATTTGCAGTGGTCTCATAATTTTTTCCAGAGCTGTATGTGAAAATGTTATACAAAGCCATTTGGGACTGCAGAGGGAGCTGCATGAAAAGTGATGTCACTTGAGTCAGCATTGTATTGTTTAGTGAGATAAAACAGATTTTTTGCAACACAGATGATGCACAACGACTGGTCATTCACATATACACTGACATTAGTCATTTACTTGGCAGATAAAGACAAGAGTCCTTAATCAGGAAAGACATTTGATTTATACAAAAGTAGATTTTTCATCTGGTATTCAGTGCACAATGTATGTGAAATTCTATAAAGTACATAAACGTATTGAAATGGTCTTGATTTCTTTGATATTAATTAGCTATAGCTCAAAATACAGCAGTGTCTTTGTGCCAAATGTTTGGCATGACATGAAACTAAATGACTGTTCATTTACATGGTCTGTGGAAATGCACCAAATAGGCAAGGGAGATGTTGTTAAAGTCCCCCCTCCTCTCAGAAATATGTTGTCTATTGTTACTTCACTTGGATGTTTGACCTTCACAGTGCATAATGATGTATTTGCAGAGTTTGACACTAGAAGGCAGTTTTCACATTAATCTGCTGAAGGGGGAGAGTTTCTCTGAGCTCACCTAAATCTCAGTTTAACACATATGAGCACGATTGGCTAGTTTTGAAGCCAATCCTTGTTGTAGCCATTAAGCAACTTACAGTTGTGTACAGTTACAGTGTGGTTTTGAAACTTGAAGCCTCCAGTGCAGATACACTTAGAATAGACTTTACAGAGAAGTAGTGCAGTAGTTAAAGTTTTGAAATGAACACAATTTGCATATTGATAGACTCTGTTTTTTTTTCAGTTAAGGAGAAGGAAAAGGTGTAGTTTTTAAGAATTTAACCATATCATACACTAATTGCTACTCGAAGCATAGTATTTTTAAATGTCTTAAAACGTGTCTGGTTGGGGATCTTTAAACATCCTCTTCTTGGTACCTGCCAGTTGAGCATCAGCCTGTCAAAAAAGGGCTTTTCATATAAAAACAAACGGATCATCTCATCCATTTATTCATACCATCCACACCTCCTGTTGACAGCTATCTTCTACCAAAATAAGATCTACAGTTATGCAACATTATAAAGTGAATAAATTATCTCCAAACCGAGTCTGACTCCTGTGTGTGAAATTCTGTCCATCCAGTCCAACTCATCTGCCAAATGCTGTTTAGTATTATCTACTCACCAGTAACTCTGGCCATTGTTTGGGGATTGTATTCCATGATTACGGGTTATTGGTGTCTTAAGTAAATCCTAGATAAACACCAAGGAATATAAGATGCTGTGATACATCCTGATCATACAAAGCTTTTGATATATTCTCTGGGAGAAAAATGTGGCCGTTTGCTCACGAACTACAGCAGTTGCTTGTATTGATAAAGTGGTGTGTTATAGAGGTGAAAGGGATCATTAGGGATCCTGTTTCAGATTTTAATCAACGTCAAAATGTCTCACAGTTTGTCCGAGAAATACATATACACTATATTAGTTAATATGAGATTATGTTCCCTGCTCAGTCCTTTTTTCCAGCATGTTGTCTGAGCACAGACTGTCTTCTGGATTCGTTTAATTGCAAACATATTTTTTCCTTGCCCCCCTATGTGTCTTTCCAGCATCGCTGCTATAAATTACTTGCTTCCCTTCTTGTTATCTGCTCTTGTGAGGCTAATTTCTTTCTTGACCAGATGAGTGTCTGTGCCTATTTTCAGTAAATGCTGTGTTAGTCTCACCTAAGCGAAATGTATGCAACACAGAGACATTAATAACTCCTCTCTGCCTCGCTCGCTTGCTCACCTTGCAAGGATAGGTCATTTGCAGAGATGATGGACAGGTGATCTGTGCCAGGCTCCTGTGACCTCTATAACCTTTTAGCGACCTTTCACAACCTTCTGACCAACCGATTAGTGTCCACCCCGTCCCTCTCTGATTAGCCTGAAAATTGGAGCTATTTGGACGACCTTTTCAGCTGAAAGGTCCACTCCCTGCTCTGCTTTCCCTCTTTATACACTCGTACTTCTTTTCCAGTACCTTCATTTGCAACAGTGTGTACCACACACACACAGACACACACACACACACACACACAACCACAAAATCCGGCACTCCACCTGAAGCAGCCCATCTCCCATCTCCTCTTTGTGCTTCTGAAGGGTAACGTGATAAGGCTTATCGACCACCATGTTGTTAACCACAGCAAATTTGTAGTCGCGTTCCCCTACATTTCACTGTGTCCTCACTGTGGACTCTGAGCCTGAGCATGTTCTTCAATTACTCTTCAGTTCTTGTAGCTGCTCTGACTTTATACAAACTCCTTCACTCGCTTTATTTCTTATTTCTATTTTATTACAGTATTGTCTTCCTTTGTTTCTGCCATATTGCTGACTGTGAAAACCACAATTCCAGCTACATTACAGGGCTCTATGCTGAGTTTTTTACCAAGGAGTACATGAAACAAAGAAAGTAACTCTGAGTTAATAAACAAACAATGTATTACAAGCATATTTATACTGCGTGTGCATATGTGCCTTTGTGCTTGCTCCTTATGATCCTTATGATGTGAAAAGCAGGATTATGGAAGTGGAAGACCCTAGTATCTAAGAGTTTAAGAGTGAAAACACACATCACAGAAAATTGTTTGAAATGGCAATGGAAACAGAGTCTTTTATGAAAAAAAGATGAAAAGAAAGGGTGGTCAGGCAATATTAAAAGAGAACCAGCAGAGCTCACAATGCAGCTTCGTCCTCTGTGGTCAATCAGCAGCTCAGTTGGACTTATTTTCAGGTGGGAACAATGCCACAGCTGCAGATGGAAATGTTCAATAGATTATATAAAGCGGTTACTATAGGCTAGATTGTAAACCGCCAGCAGTGCCTGCCCACACACTGCATTTATTCCTCTGAGACTAACCCCAAATGAAGGAGTTATTTTATCTTCCCAATCCATATCTTTCACTTGTCCTATCGTTTATCTTTCTCTCCCTGTTGTATTTTATCGCTGTCTATCTTGTTTTACAGGGTTTGGGGAAATGAGATACAGAGAGAGAGAGAGAGAGAGAGAGAGAGCGCGTGAGAGGGAGAGAGGAAGATAAATGGTGTGTTTACTGTGGAGCTTCGCAGCAATACGCATCTGTTGGTCCCTGTGGGAGAGCCCGTTGGCCTTCACCTTGAGGTGTGCACATACAGACAAACATGCTCCTGCTTACACAGTGAAACATGCACAAGTGATTTAAGTGGTTGTTGAAGACAAATTGAGTCATACACATTGTACACTTGTATCTAAAATGGTTGTAAACATCCATTATTTCTTTAATTACCATTACATTGTTCCTTAAAGCAGGGGTAATCTCAGGGTTCGACAAACAGCATAGGTTCTGACCACCATTGTGGCCACCAAATACTCCATGTATCCGGCCACCAAGTTTCATCCCAATACTGGATATATTGTACTTTGCCTTCGCCAAATCAATATTACAGTCCCACAAACATCCTAAATCCAAACCAAGAGACAGTGAGAAAATATATGTACCATTTGTTTGAAAATAAATTATTATAAAATTATATTTTCATTCTGTTCATGTCTTTTCACGTGTCACAGTTAAGGAAGGCTATGTAAAATTGTTTTAAATTGCCTTTTCTGTATTGTTTTTACATAATTGTTTTACCACAAATGTACTTTGGCCACCAAATTTAGGGGCTTGGTGGCCTGTGGGGCCAGTGCTTGAAAATACTAGCGTATATCCCTGAATATATATTTTTACAATAACAATGTATGAAATGACAACGTGGAAACAATGTGACGATGTAAAAGAGGTCACTTGTAAGAAGCTACAGAGAATTATGACCTGACCTTCAACTGTCCTCGGCTTGTAACAAGGTTCAGGCAAAGCTGAAGCTCATGCACTCTCTTTGAGTTTACATTTGTATTACACCCTTCCTCTCTTACGTGTACATGTTGTCTACATTTATCCAGATGGGAAGGGAAACAGTGACACCAAAAAGACTGCTGGATGACACAATTATCTTACTAGGTATGAAAACTGCAAGAAAGATTTGCAAGATGAGTACATCACCCACCACACAGTGCAATGCTTTCCTTGCCAAGCGGCCATTCGGCCCCTCACTGCTCCGCACATTTATTCTACTCATAAACAGCAAAATATTCCAGACCAGAGAAAGCAACTATAATTCACATAACTCCCATCTCCCTCCAGTAATTAGCCTCCCCCACCATCTCCTCTGCAAGTACTTAGTATTTCCAGAATGCAGTGCTGTCTCACAAATTGTTTTAAATAGTGCATCTCATCCTCAACATTTAACATTTTCAAATGTCGTTTTCAAACTTCCTACATAAGATAGTAGTATTCACTCAAACATTTGAACAATAATAAGCTTCATGAATAATTCAAAAGCAGAGAGAGAGATAAAAAATGTTTAATTGAAATACCATAGGGAAATAACAAGCCAACAATGCCAAAGAAACCACATAATAACATCCCTGAAATGTTATTTTGTTAAGATTTCGTAAAATTTAGGTTTAAGCTGAAGAACCTGATGAACTTATGAACTTCTGCTTTTGATAAACAGCAACATGCAGAAATTACTTTTGTTTAAAGAGAATAATTAAACAAAAATGTATTCCCAAAATGGCAGAAAATGTTTTGGTTGTGCACCAAATATGTTTGGTACAAAAACTAGCAAATCAAATTTACATATTACCTTGTGAATTTCAAATTGCCATAAGCTGTTAAAATATCCCCTGCTCTTTTGGGCGTATTTAGCAGTGCTTTGTTCCAGCTTTGATCCTCATTTTTTGTTTAAGGGGTAGGCTGAGAGGATATTTCTTAGCAGAATCATTAAAGATCTGATAGTGATACACACTCTAACATGAAGCCATGTCTTCAGCGTTAGAAAAAATATTTGCTTTTTCGCTTTCTTTCCGAGAGTCTCATGTCTGTGCATTAGACATGTCGCTGCAGCCAGGAGTTGATTAGCTTAGCATAGCATAAAGACTGGAAATGGTTGAGGACTTTCTTATCTTTCGACAGAGCTAGGCTAGCAGTAATCCCTTGCTTCGAGTCTTTTTGCTAAGCTAAGCTAAAAATCTCGTGGTTGTAGTTTAACAGACAGATGAGAGTGGCATTGACCCTCTCAGCCAGAATGCGTACTTCTTAAATATCTCAGCCATTTTATTTAACTTGATCTATCATATCCTTGGCTACTGAGAGCATACTATCCGTGTCATTATAAGGACATGAATATCATGTATGGGGAAAAGAACACTATAAATTTGTGTATTAGAGATGCTGCTGAGCACAAGTTAACCCTATAAAGAGGTGAAAATGCAAAAGACAAATGTTCTGGCAATGACTCGATAAGTGAAAGGATAATAGGCTTGAAATAAGACAGAGTGGCAGTGATAAGTGGTGAGTGAAGTGTGGGGACTACATATCAGGTGTAATTAGGTGTATGGAGACTCTTAAGAAGAGAGGAGTGCTGCATGTGCTAAAATACACTGTCTTTAGCCTTCTCTTTTGTCAGTTGTATTGACCCAGTGGCATCAGCATCAGAGATCTATATCACATTTAATGTAATCAACACAGTTCTTTCTGTGCAGAGTGCACTGTGAATACACATACCCGAAAGCACTCCCACAGAGGCGGAGCGTCGCTGTTAAAACCTCCAGCAGTGAAACTACACAAGCCCCTCCTGGCCGAGGAGCAAGTCCTTACTGTTCCCTCTCCTCGCTGTCATCTGTACTTTTTCTTATTTCTGTGCAAAAGCGAACTACATTGTCTCTCGTGAAAGAATAAAGTCAGGCAATTCTAGTTCAGAAGAGCCTGTGGGGAGACCTGCAAATTCAAAGTTTTGACTCATGTCTTTCTGCCCAGAAATTGCAGTGGGCTCCCTTTTAAACCACCTTCTCTGTGGGTTCATCACTACAAACAATCTCTAACTTTTCCATTGTTAATATAATAATATTGATTAGTGCAGCTATAAGTACAAGACAAGCCACAATTCTTGTGACTTAATTCTGTCTTGAGTCTTTACGATACTTCCTCTCCTCTGAAAGTTAGTGAGATGGAGAGCAACATTTTGGACTGGTGGGAAATGTTCGACTCTATGCCCTAAATTGGAAGTCTGGTATAACACCAGCATATAAAATGGATGGGATACTCTGAATATATGATGTGCATACAGTCGGTCCTAGATGCTTTGTTATGAGAAGGTACTTATATATATCTTAGATCACATTCCCTACTGCATGCCACCTCTTCTGATAAAATGGTATTGTACTAATTAATGATGTTCTTTGACAACATTGGCCAGCTCCCACATCTTTCATTAATTCAGGCAGCTCATCAATATATCCTACTACTTCATAGCCAAACCAAGACAGCTAGCTCAGCTAATTCATCTGTGTGACTGGAAGCAAAGGCAGGTGAGTTACAATGTGAAAAAATAAATGTGGAGCCCAACAACTAATACGAGAGAAGCTTAATTTTTGTGGCTGGAAGCTCACATCCCCTCTATGTAGCTATAATTTGCTTCTGTCTTTTCATTCTTTTCTTCCTCTCTGTCTGTCTCACCATGTCTCGATATGTTTTCTGCACTGTTGGAAAAAGTGAAAATTATTCATGAAAACCAAGTCTGTAATATCTCTATTGTATGCAGTCATATGATGCTTGGCCACTCCAAACGTTCCTGCAACAGCAGCTCTGGACTCTCACAGACCCAGAAAAATACATGAAAGTGAAAATAAATGACACTAGTAATGTTATTTACAATTTACCTCCTCAAGTGAATTAAATATATGGTTTCTTACTCATTTCCAAAGGGAATCAGCACAACATCTGATACTGGAATACTGCTAGCATGTGCAAGATGAAGCGCCAAGCTTCATCTTGCACATGCATGTTTGAACATTTGGGAGTCGGTCAGTCAGCAGGGACATTTAGTTTTCGTGGCTGGTCTTTTTGGTGGTGATGAAATGATCAGAAAAGAAAAAATGTAAAATGACTTATGAAAGTAAAATGAACAGACTCAGAGGCAATAGGAGTAGCTTCTGAAATGTTGTGAGGGACATGGTGCAGTACTGACTAGAGAGCCTGTCAGGTTTCTGAGGTTGTAGTGGTAGAATTGAATTTTAACGTGTTTTACAGTAATGTATTAAGTAACTACATCAGTTATTAATAGTTTTATGGTGGCAGTGGCGGCGTATAGAGGCACTCAGGTGCTGACTAGGATATTTACAGTTTTTTGGATCTTATTTTTACTGTTTTATCCATCAGTTCTACCTGCAAGAAAAACATCTCAGTAACTCACTTGCAGTTGTTCAGTGTATTTACTTAACTTGTAATGGAGTATTTTTACACAGTGTTACATGTACTTTTTCTTAGTAAATCATCTGAATACCTCTCCCAACACTTGTGTGCCTGTGTATCACAAGTATGAACAGTGAAAGAAAAAGTAGGTAGGAATACGCTCTATGAATCTCTCTCTCTCTCTCTTTTGTTTTATAACCATCTATCCTAATCTGATAGCAACTAATGAGTGTGATTACTTTAGAAGCTGCTAATAGGTGTAACTAATCCCTCCTCTGCCCCTTTTCATTTCATCGAGCTCATCCCTGCATCGCTCCACGCATCTCTCAGCTTTCCCACTTTGCATGCCATTATTATTAGATGTGTGGACCCTGAATTTCCCCCCTCCTCATCACCTATTATCCATCACTAATGACAGGAGGTAATGTTGTAAATGTTCTACTTGAAGTGGAATTAGTTGGTGTGTGTGTGTGTGGTGGCAGGAAGTGTGTTAATGCCGTGCTGTTCTCTAAATGGGACTAGTGCACATGAACTACACCTGAGTGGGAGTCAGACTGGCCGACTTGTAGATGACAGTTATTCCCGCCACCACAGCACCCAATGTGATGTCTCACTTTGTGGGGACTTCTTCACCTTTTTGTCAAACAAAGGACACATAGTTGAAAGCACATTACCTATATTTCCTGGTACAGGTTTTAGATAAAATTTTCAAAATGAAGGTTAAAAGGTGGTGCTGACTCGAGGTCCCCAAAGCAGCCCACATAAATGAGTTGTCATAGAGTTATGTACACTAGATATGTAAATGTTCTGCCAAAGTGGACGATCTATTGATGTCACTGGATGTAATGGTTCAATACATTTGTTTTTATGTAATCTATATTATTTTGTGTTAATTAGAATCTTGGAAATTCCACAAGTTCTTGCTGTGGAAAACATACTTGACGCTCATAAGTAATGTGTATCAAACAAACCTATAACAAACCAGTGCGGTTGTGTTTGATGGGGGGGGGGGACATGTGTTGATGCACGAATGAATGTGATAAGGGTGTGAGAGAGGAGATGCAGAGCAATACTTCAAAGAGGAAAAGCATAGAGAGTCACATCGTGAGAATCCTTCTCTCAAGGTTATCACTCTTTCCACACCGTCTTCTTCCCTTTGTCTCTGTGCATGTTGCGCTGTGATAACGCCACATAATGAGCAATGGATACACGTGCACACAACTGTACTGATGCACGTAAAGTGCACACAGAACCTGCACTTATTGCACTGGCTAAACTTGCTAAAACAGGAAATCCCACACAAAAAAAAGAGTTGCAGCTCTCACTCACAAAATGAAAAAAAAAAGAGGGGCTCAAATATAGTTTCCATTTTTATTCTGCGTCTGACCTATAAAGTGACTCGTTTTCAAATGCAGGAGGACACCGTGTTGAGTCATCACCACAAAAATCCATTAAGAATCCCACCTTTACTGTACGGGAGCAAAGCGAAGATGTCACATGCATTTAAACATCCTGGTGTGTTATTACTTTATTTGTGGGCATAAGTGTATAGGCACATGGAAGCACACAAATTGCAAATGCATGCAGAAGCGGTGTGTAGGTGCAGATTGTTGTTCAGGAGCCGAATGTGTTTTACTGAGTGTCCACTTATTACTTTGATATAGTTTCCTTCCTGTTTTTGGCTTCTATCAATTTTGCCCCTTTG
>JAVQJF010050786.1:0-18248 GCA_036023855.1 Gadopsis marmoratus | reverse complement strand
CAAAAGAAAAAAAACACAGCAAACCGAGCCACGACCTCTCTATACAGGGACTGGGGTGGGGTGGGGTGGGGTGGGGTGAAGGGAGGGATGTGGGAGGGAGGGGGACACGACCTACAACCACCCTGAGGGAGACACACGCCTTGTTTGGTTTTGTTTTTTTCTTGTTTTTCTTGCTTTTTTGAAGATTTTTTTGTTAGCTTTCAAGTATTATTATTTATTACAATTAATTTTGATTTTTTTTTTTGACACACATGAACGCTTCCATTACCGCCATTACTTTGTGCAATTTTTTTGTTTTGTTTTTTTTACAATGGAAGGAAGTAGCTATCTCGGGTAGGGTTTTTTTTTTTTTGTTGTTTTCTTTAAAGTTTGTTTAAAAGTTATCAGATTTTTTTTCTTCTTCCTCAGCGATTATTTATACATTTTCGAGGACTAGTTACAGTCAGAACCGAAGTAAAGACAAAGGAGCCATGATGATTTTTAAAAACATTTTCTCTCCTCTCTCTCTCTCTCTCGCGTGAACCCAAGGCCTGGCAAAGGGTTCTTTTTTCTTGACGCGCACACAGATATGCACATTCGACCTTTGACCTCCGCGGTGTTGGCTGCAGGCCACCGCTGCTTCTCCAAAACCCCTCTATGCCTGCTGGCAACCCGGGAGCAAAGGCTGCAAAACATTAGTGGCCTCTTTACATTATAGTCAGTGGCGACGTCAGCCTGCCGCACAGTTACAGTCCACCACCACAAGCAGAGGGAACGACACACACACACACACTCCAGCTACGTCTTATTATTATTTATGTGAAAATAAAAAAAACAGTTTTTTTATTTCTCAGAAGATGAAAAAAAAAATTACTAACTACTTTTCTGGGTCAGATCACATTGGTCTTTGTTGTGAAGGAAGATATTACAGCATGTAGAGCATTTTCGAAATAACATCCAGAATTTGATGAAGGCTATAATAATAATAATAATTCTAATAAGAAGAAAAATAGTTTATGGGTTAAGGTGGTAACTGAAACTGAAAATACTTGATGTTTGTTGAAAGATTTAAAAAGAAAAAAATAATTCAAAGTACAGAAAGCCACAGGCCTGTAAATTTTATTTGTAAAAAAATGCAGTTCTATTTTTATACAACATTTTTACTGCCTCAGATGAAGAAAAAAAAAGAGGATTTTATTTATTGCCTATCGTTAAGTTATTGGACTCCTATAAAGTATACAGCATCATTAAACTAGACCCTTGTGGAGACGTCTCGTGGAACTGGGTTCTCCGGTGTTTTTCGTGTTTTTTCAGTGCAGAAACCACAATCACAACACGCTCCGCCGCCATTCGAACCACAACCCCCCCCACCCCCCCCCCCCCACCTCCCTGTGTCATCTATTCACACACACACACACACACATTTCTCTGTGCTGTTCATCCATCCATCCTCCTCTCTCTTTTCACCACTCTCTCCCTCTCTCCATCCGTAGTGGGACTACTTCTTCACCTGTCCGACTTCTACCTTTGCTCCTTTTTTTTGCTTTTTGTTTTGTTTTGGGTTTTTTTTTGTTCCGAGTGTTTCCGTTTTTTTGTTTGTTTGTAGACCCCACCCCCACCCCCACCCCAACGCAACCCCCACCCTTCCAAAGATTTAAAAATAAAAAAGAAAGAAATGAAAAGACACCTCCACCTCCCCTCCAAAAGACAAAAAGGCAATTTTCTCCCAAATGACAAAATCCATCTGGGATCTGATGGATAACGCTTTGGGTGCTCTCTGTTTTGTGTGCGTGTGTGTGTGTGTGTGTGTGTGTGTGTGAATGAACGTGTGTGTTGTTGTTGTTGCTATAACATATCATTTTGAAAAACAACAAAATCAAAGCTAAAAAAATGGCCAGTGAAATCAGTGAGTGGTGTTGCTGTTCTGCCGGTTTGCGTTGTTGTTGTTTGTTGTTGTTGTTGTTGTTGTTGTTTCTCCTGATTTAAAGATGCTGTGGTGGTGCGGTGCTCTGGCTCTCTGTGTGTAACTCTCTCCTCTCCCCTGTTTTTTCTTTCCCCCCTTTTAGAACAACCCCATCCTCCATGCCTGTTAGCTCATCGTTTGCCTAGCATGTCTCCGTGGCGTCTCCCCCCCCCTCAAAAAAAAACTTTAAACACAACAAAAACCCACCAAAAAATCAAATACAAAGCGTCATCGTCCTCTTTCCCGTCATTGTTTTTTCTGATGTCTTTTCCGACCTCACCTGATCATAACCTGGTCCTCCTCCTCCTCCGCCGCCTACTGACCTTTTGAACTTTGACCCCTTTTTTTTTTTTTTTTTGGACTTTATATTTTTTATCTTTTTATTTTTTTTTTGTTTTGTTTGTGTTTGTTTGTTTTTTTGCATGTGACCTCATTTGGATCTGTTTTCCAGGAGGGTTTCAGGGAGGGAGCGAGGTGAAACGGGGGAGGGGTGGGTGAGGAAATGAATCAATGTGAAAAAGATATATAAAGCTGCATTCATATGAAAAACAAAAAAAAAAAAGGACTGAGATTTTTATGGAAAAACAAATGTTCTTTTTTGGAGAAGAAAAAACAACCTGTGGCAAAGTGATTTCCATTCAGTATGTTTTCTTGCATTTTTTCTTTCTTTGTTTCTTCCTCTTCTTTATGTCACTTCTTTTCCTTTTTCAATTAAAGTAAACTTGAAAGTTCACCACAGGAATTGGCGCGTCATCTTGCTTCTGGCGCCGGTCGGGGGGGAAAAAAACCAAACCGAGCCGCGGCCCAGAAGCAGCCCGCGCCAGTTTCTTTGAGAAATAAGACTACTTCCAAACAGTTTTGAGTAAAAACTGTCTGATCAATATTAGACTCTCTCTCAGAGCTCTCCAATGGTTTTTACATTTTTCAGGCAGTGTAAAGTTTTTTGATAAGGCCATTTTAAGTGGCTCTGTTTCTCATTCAAAGTCTATATATAGAACCACTTTTTTCTAGAGTAGTTTAAAGGTAAAACTAAAAAAGACATTTGCCCTGTTTGGGTGGGAGAAATGCTACCTACTTGTGTCACCTTTTGCTGAACTGACTCACAGATAGACAATCCGTGGTTTAAATGCACATGATGAAATGACCTATATTTTCTACTGTTTAAATGTATAGAGGAAAAAAAAAGTACTAAGATACCTGTAAACCTACGTTAACGTCGGTGCTTCTCGTGAGTTTAGTTGTGGTTTCATCACAAGTCTAACGGTCTTAAATGTTCTCATGTTTTTCAAGAGAAGACTAAAAAATCAGTTTACTTGAACAATAGACAAAGCCTTTCATATTACTATAATAGTTACTTTTGTTTTTTTTCATTTTGTTTCCTTTTTTCTTTTTTTTCCAAGGAGTCCCTGTTTGCTAAATTTCTTGTCGGTTAATTAGCTATATAAAATTCCTAAAAATATATATAAATATAAATATATCTATATATATATATAATGTCAGCTTGTGAAGCATCAATGTCATTATTTTATTTCTCTCGTGGGAAACAATATTTAGATGTGTTTTGTTGTTCAGCAAAAATGTCTTATAAAGAAAAAAAGACAAGATCAGTGGAGTTTAGTGCCAAATTCTGAAGGCACTTCCTGCCTAGCCGCGTCAGTGTATTTCTCGTGAAATTATTTGATAACATGGGTATTTTATTATAAGTGTTTTGTATGGATCCCTCATATTTAAAATATAGATTTAAAAAAGAGTTTGTTAACTTGCTATTCTGTGGTCTTGTTGCCTGAAAATGTCATGTTTGCTTTTCTTTTCTTTGTAAAGATGTAAACGAAAAAAAGAAAAACGGAAAGAAAAGAAAAAAAAAAAAACCAAAAAAAAAACAAGAAGTGCCCATGTGTCACATATATATATCTCTATATACACGCACAGACGGACACACACACACACACACACACACACATTCTCGTGCAGACCTCGCAGTTTACTTTCTTGTTGTGCATGAGAGCCCCTGAGTGTGAAAACCTCCTCAGCAACCGCCACCCGGCCGCCAGCGTGCACACGCACACTTTAAAACACCACGCGCTGATGTTCTTAGCCATTGTACAGCCGTTGTATTCATCAAGGCCTTACCACGAACCTTTGCACTCCTGTTCTCTCTTTCTTAGCATCTCGCACAGACGTCAGGCGCCGGCTCGCATTGGTTTTGATTGTTTCCTCGCACGCTGTCCCGCTCCTCGGCCGGGGAAAAAAAAAAAAAAAATGGAGGTGAGAGTCCTACGCCGGAGCCTCGTTTCTCCAAATCCCTTTTTTTTCCCTTTTTCTTTTTTGTTGGGCTCGAAAGGAAACATCTCTGAGTTTGTAGCCGGCGCAGTTTGTCTCAGGCGGCGAGGACGATTACGGTTGTGTATAACCTCAAGACGAGCACACTTTGCTGTTCTTTCGTGATGTAAGCACAGGGCAAGACTCGCTCATTCACAAACGAGCCTCCCATCTTTTGAGGAACGAAGCGCACGCTGCCATCGGAGCGTCTGGAAGGGAGAGGCGTGACGGTCCGGAGCGAGTTAGTTTTTTCACTCGCTTCATTTCGCCACTAAACTTTAGCCCTTTCACGGTTATTTTTTGTTTGTTTGTTTGTTTGAAGTGGTTGCAAGACGTCTCCATGTGTGAGCCTTGTGGTGTAGTGGGCCAAAATCACGTTTAGATGCCAAAGTGTGTTGTTGACATTCTCATAGTCAAGCCGTTTACATGGCACAGTGTTGTCAGTCTATTCAACTGCCCCCGATACCCCTCCCTGAAAGCCTAGTTTAAGCTCTGCAAAAAAGAAAAAGGCAGCATTATTTTCTACAGAAGCTCACCAGTCGCCTTAACCAGGGAGCGTCGTACCAGTATTATAAGAGTAGAAGACGTTGTCAGTCAGTCAGTGGTGTGTGCCAAGTCTGGGTTCACTTTTGTGTGCAGTTAACCCTCCCACTCGTCAAAAGTCTGGGTTTCGCTCTTCGGCCATTTCGTCCGACCGGCTGGAGCTTGAAATGGCCGTTTGTCCTCGGCGGCGGCGGACAGAGGAGGAGAGGAAACGTGCCGCCCGTTTGGAAGGATGCGGCTCTCTCCGTGTGCTTGTTGTCTCCCAGGCTAACCGGGGTTATTAGAAACAGGGCTATGTGGAGAGGCGTCTTATTGGAATAGCGACGGGGGAAATAAAGCGCTTGTTGGTTGGAGAGGAAGGGTCACGTACCGCGGGTCCGCACAGGCAAACAGCAGCCACAGCCGAGATGGAGGCAATACAGCTTTCATTATCCTCTCAAAGACCAAACCCAACACCAAACTTCATCTGATCTCAAGTGAGGGAGGCAGGCAGACTCCTTTTTTTCCTTCCTAAATGCAGTACATGAGCAGTGCCACAAACAGCCATAACTACCTGTACGAGAGGAGTCCCAGTCCAATCGGTGTCCAAGGACCAGCTCCCTGACGCGGCGTGCGTGCGCGTCAAAACCCTTGCGTGCCGCGAACTCCGACCGCACACGTCTCGCCCGTCGCCTCGCCCTCGCACAAAGTCACGTGACAAGTGTTGATCGTTAAGTGTGGAGGCCACACGTCGGACGCCGCTTTACGCGGCTGGTTTCCGAAAAAGAAAAGAATCTACGTCGTGAAAAATTGCCAAATCTTTGCCGAGCTGCGCGGCCCCCCCCCGTCCAGCATCTTGTCTTTGTTTCAAATGTCCAAGCACAAAGAGGGTCCCGGAAACGAGAGTTCCTGTCGAGCGGCTCGCCTCAGGGGCTGTCAGCGCCGATGCTCGTTGTAATCTTTCTATCTCGTCACTGTTCACTTCTCTGTTCTCCTTCTTTCTTAATTATCTTAAGTGCTATTTATCAAACAATGAAATCTGAAAGGAAAAAAAAAATAATAATCAAACTCGTCGTTTCTTTGCATTATGGCTTATGTCAAGTTTTTTGAGGAAAAAATGTTTTGTGTGTGTTCTCTCTCTCTCTCTCTCTCTCGCTCTCTCTCTCTTTCCGTGCCGTTTAAAACAGAAAACAAACAAAAACAAAAAAGAGCTTGTTGTCTGTAGAAATGATCCAAATGTGTTATTTTTTATTGTATTATGTTTGGTTTCTTTTCAATTCTCAAAAACAAAAAGGTTTTCAATAGTTTCAGAGTTATTGTCTCGAGAGAAGCCAAAGTCGATGCATTTCAGTGGATCCTGTAAGCGTGATGTATGTTTGTTTGACAACACTTCGGAATCTGTCACTGGATGGGATTTAAAAAGTACAAAAAAAAAAATGCAGGCTTTCCTATTTCTACAACTGATTGTACTTATGCATTTTGTACCAGTGGAATTTTTTATACTGGAGATTAAAGGATACAACAAAAAAAAAAAAAACCCTAGAAAACAAGCTGTCTGGCCTGGTGGTGTGGCCCGACCCTGACTGGTCCCTGAGTATGATTTCTAGCTGGCATCAAGAGAGTTGGCTTTTGATATAAGATTTTCTAGAAGATCTTTTGGCTTTATTTCTTTCACTTCTTTTTCCTCACTCGAGTGTTCTTTCTTTCTTCCTTTCTTGCTTTCGTTCTTTCGTTGTTTTTCCCCGTTAGGCCGAGGCGTAGGTGAGTGTCAGACCTTTCTTTCTTTTATTCGTTTTTTTGCTTTCTAAATAGTTCTAGCGAGTTTGTCTTATGCAGCAGCGGTAAGTTTCATTTGACTTCTGTATTGTGTGTGCCATCTACACGATAAGACAATTATAGAAAAAGAAGGAATAGAAATATTTAGTCACCTTCAGTGGATTAATGTATTAGTTTTAATAAAGAGAACAACTAATTAGAAACTTTTTGCTTTTAGCTGTTTAGATTTTTCCGGTTTCTCTGTCCTTCTCTGTGAACTAACTGTGTAGCTGAAGCAGTCAGAATTATTTTTGTAAACGTATGTTCTTGTGTGATGCAGTTTTTTGCTTCTGTCTCCTATATTAAACCATTTTTCCTAATACTTGTCTCTCTCTGTGTTGTTATGTTCCAGTGGCTGTCTGATGTTGTACTGTTTCACAACCTCTCCCTGCCATTCTCTCCTTTTCTCTCTCTCTTTCTCTTCCTTTCATAGTCTCCCTCGTTCTACCCTCCCCCCCCCGCTCATGTTCACATTTTTGTTGCCACATAGTAAAGTTGACTCCATCCCAGTGACAACTCACTATGCTGTTCTCACCAAACATAGTAAATATACATAAAAGTGTTTTTGTATGTATATTGCTGTGTAGCCCAAGTCGCCGCGTGACAGTCGAGAAATAAGTCGTCACCCAAACAAAAACCCCCAAAAAACGGCCAGATGGGATGCTGGGAATCTCAACCAAAGTTTTACCGGTAAAAAGTAAGAAGCACGTTAGCTGCGGTTAGCAAAGTTGAATTCGCTATTTTTTTGCGTAAAGTAACAGGTTGACACTTTGGGAAATGTGCTTACGGTTTAAGTCCTGGTGACACCAGACAGTAGCAGGAACTACTCGCAGGGCTCGCTACGGTTGCCGGCAAGCTAACAACCAGTAATAAGCATCTTTGTTCTCTCTGAGCTAGCGCGTTTGCTAACCGCTGAGCTTCACATTGTATTCAACAGATTATATGACTATGACTATATATATCTGTACCATCGACTCATAACTGCAAACCACTCCCCTTTTTGTGGAGCAGTTCGTGCTCCACCAATCACAGCAAATCTGTCGGAATGCGTTTATTTTGCCTCCAAATTTTGCCGTTTTTTTAAATGCTGCTAAGTCGCTGGAGTCCTGTTAGACCGGAGTCGTAACCCTGCACTTTTATACTTCGGTTCATGTACGGAACAGACAAACGGGACATAACGTGTTAGTCAATGAGCGGTAGAGGTGCAGGCAGGCGGGTTCTGTTAGCTGTGGACGGAGCCGGGCTGGCTGTGTCCTCCAGTCTTTGTGCCGAGCTAAAGTAGACGCGCTGTACAGACGCGCGGGTGTGGTGTCCATCTTCTCATCTAACCCCCTGCAAGAAAGTGAATTGGCGCATTTCCCAAAATGTCATATTATATCTTTAAAGCACTGCTTTCGTTCCCCCCCCATACTGTCTGAATTACAAAGCCTCTTTAATCCAGCTGAGAGATGCTAAAAGGTTTCCCAGCTGTTGTAGTGAAAGCGTAGCTCACCCTGGAATTGGCTGATGCTTTCAACAAGAGGGCCGACTCTGATCAGGGAACAGTTGATTGGCCGAGAGTGCGAGTGTTCCCGCGTCGGTGATTGGCCCCAGCGCTGTCCTGCTGTCCTGGGCGAGGCCTGTCCACTGTATGTCCACTTTGTGTCCAATCCACTCCCGTACTGTCTCACCGTCACAACTGCATCCCCAGTAGAGAGAGAGAGAGAGAGAGAGAGAGGAAAGAGAAGTCAAAGGTCAAGGTTTTCCACCATCATTCACAGATATCAAGGAGGGTCTTTACGAATGGGAAGATCTGGCTGCTTTTTAAAAAAAAAAAAAGCTAAAAACAGACGTTCGATTGTTGGTGTAATAAATCTGCAGACTCTAAATCTTTTTCTCTTTATAACTTCATGCCACAAATGTCCACGTTGCTGTACGTTATTATGCTCTCTGGCACATTATGGCACCTTTTCCTCTCATCACTGCACCAGCCCACCAAGTCTGTTATTAAATATTGATTGTGGGGTTCAGGCAAAGGCGTACAATAAACTGCCCTCAGTCTGTGGATCTTACCCGTGGATGGATAATATTACACTTCTATTACTGTCCATGTGTGGCCTGTAACTCAGAACACGTCTGCAGCTCAGGGTTTTATCTTTTCATACGTGGTTTTTCTCTTCAGCTTTTGCTCTTTGGGTTTTATTTCCTCTCATAAGATCAGCCAGGAAGGGCTATATTTGCAAGGAAAATTGAAATGGTGGTTCTACACACACACATTCATTAACCTTTAAAGATTTGGCAATCCCGCTGTGGAAAAGGTGAGCGTCTGAAGACGACCACTTCATCAGCTGTCAACCAGGACGCTCTGCAATTCAAGGTAAGGTCCACGCAGTCAGACGCCGTGTCATAAATAAACAGAAACATTTGGACACGTGTGGATGTGTGAAGGCCACTGGCAGCACTTCAGCAAAGTTTGATTCTTCCCAGGACTGAAAAGCCTTTAGAAAAGCAGCATTTTAGGCCGATGCAACATCACAATGCTGCGTTTTAAAAGAAGATTCCACGATTCCATTCATACACAAAACTCGGTACGTGACAGAAGAGTGCAAAGAAAATTAAACTGAAGGTTTAAGAATCAAATATACTCAGTTAAGATGGACACTTGCCCGATTTGATAAGCAGCTTTCTTTAATTGCACAACATTAGTTAAACGTGTCCAGGTGACCTTGACAGTCTGTCATTTCTTGGAGCTGAAACACAGTTTAGAAACACCCATCATGAAGCCTCTCGGCTGCGTAGGATGAATAACACCTGAATAAATCCCACAATCAATACGAGACTATTTATAGTGAGTAGACAGCAGTGATACCAGATCAATAGACCAAACACAAAGACATTGTTTGCAGATCAAAATAGAGGAGTCTCGCTCAATGAAACACCAGAACAATGGTGATGCTTTGGGTGAAAGCACTGTAAGCAACTCAAGTCATATTATGCAGCGTTTTGGATTCATGCATTATGCAGCTGATCTGCAGGCTTTTTGTTGCCACCCTGTTTTTAAAGATACAAGAAGCGCTCAAACCACACAGCCAGTATGTCATCCAAACCCCCACACGAGGCAGAAACGAGAGATGCCGCCGGAGAACACGCACACCGTGCACGTCCGTCTTCAGTCACGGAGTCACGACGGAAACGTGGAAGCTTCCTTCCTGCGAGGAACTACAGACGGGGATGTTCGGCGCTCGCCGGCGCCGCAGAGAAGCCGAGGGAGCAGGAAACCGGTGCGATTGTGGGGGAAGAGGGTGAGAGGAAGTGAACTGTTTGATTTGCCCTGTAATGAAGACGAACTGCCAGAGCGCCGAGCAGGAAACCAGATCACCCCTGATGGAGTTAACCTGAGACGGGGGGTCAAGGGTCAAGGAAGGTTTGTATTAGAGTTGGAAGAGAGTATTTTTTTAATTTTATTTTTGCAGGATTATAGTTCAGGAGGAGGAGCATAGTGCAGGAGAGATGAGATGACAACCTCAAGGCCATAACTGCGACCAAGGTCGTGAACAGGATGTGTAATCTTTTCACGTCTGAGTTCACTCTTCAAGGACATTCGGGAAAGGAGACACTGACCCAAACTAGAGGAATAGCTGCAGCAGCAAAAAAAATAAACTGCTTGCCTTAAACCCCACGTTCTTATTTAGGTCCTGGTGCCTCGCAACCGCCTCGCAACCGAATCGTTCAGAATGTGGGATTTTACAAAAACCACCCATCGGGGGTTTGAAAATGAAAAGGATACAGCAGGAAAATGAAATAAAACGTGGAGCAGATGAGTGTTTGTTTATAACATCATTTTGATTTTGCACCTTTGTGTCAAGCAGCATGTTAACAAAGAAAACTACGGTGAAAGAGATGCTGTTAATGCTGAAATTGATGCCAAAGTCCAGTGAATTTAATGCAAGAAAATCTATTTTTCATTCAGAGAGAATCAGAAATTGTTACGTTATGATTATTAAGATGGAACGGTCACATGCATACTGTCCTATAACCACTGCATTTCTAGTAAGCAAATATTTACATATAATTTGCAACATTTTAAATAAAAATCTGTATTTTAACAGTCACAGACATAATATCCTGACCGCAACATTTCACCCGTTCACTCTCAGAAAGCAAATGTTCAAACTTCAACGTGCATCATCTAAAACGAACCACGTGCACCATTTTAGATCAGGACTTGGAAGAGCCACTTGACCACACTACATTTGCTGCGAGGGACTCGGTTTTGCACTTTCCTGTGTTGTCTACAGCTAATTACATCATCGCTCACATCCGCGTCAACTCTCAACTGTCCTTTCACTGAATTTCACTTTTGAAACTTCTCTTTGAAATCAGTGCACCACAGAGCGAATCAGACTGAAAAGGCGCTCTTTGGCATGCAGGTAATTAAATTATAGTGTTGTTCAAAGGAAGGCCTGGGAGAGGGTCTTCATTCGTGCCTTTTTGTTTTTTTTTTATTTCTTTACCTCTTCCCACCATTTCTTATGCACGAAACACAGTCAGCAGAGGAGTTGACGCATGCAGCGCACCGGATGATACGATGCTGCCATCTTGTGCTGACGGAGGTGAGTAAATCCTGAATCCTGGTTTCATTCAAACCAAGGAGCTGCTCTGCTGATGCCACATTAAAGAGGATGCCCCCAATCTGAGGGTGATGCTGTGTGTGTGTGTTTTAAATGGCATGCTCTTTGGTGAGATTAGCACTGCACGCCACGCCCTTCATTAGAACTGTTAATTCTCATTGACGTGTGAGCTCCGATCTCTGATCTCCGCGCCCCAAAAAAGGCTTTTTGAAGTGACATTCTATTCCCGTGCAGCGGGATCAGCTCGGCCACCGCCTGTCACCATTTTGTAAACCCAGCTGATGTTGGACCGACAGCTTCGTGTCCCGTTAGGAAGCAGGTTGAGTCCTGTTCGTTAAGTTTGGCGGTGAATGTTACCCAGTTACCAGTTTCTGTGTAGGACGGACTTCCACGACTGCCAAAGCGCTGCAGATGTACTGTGGAGATCCTCCTGTGTTGCACATGCACTAACATCTCTGCGGCGTGAGATTCGGGGTGGAGGAACTCATCACAACATGCACGTCACGTGGGATGAATCTCGTCAGCGTCGCTCACTTGAAATCTGCAAATGGAGTCCTGCCCCAGAGCCGCCATATCTCGGAGTAATATGCAGTGTAATGTGACCAGCTCCTTTACTCTCAGGGGTCATTTTTCACTCATTGCGAGTACTTTTACTTTGATGCTTTAAGAACATCTTGCAGACAATACTTAACGTTCACTGCGGGACTTTGACTTGTAATGGAGCATTTTCTCAGCTGCTTTACGTCCTTATACCTACAATACAGGCGACACTGACCAGAAATGCAGGTTTGCTGCCCCCTGATCGTACGGCTTTTAGCGTTGTTTTCAAATCCCTTCATCCACTACGTCGTCTGCGGCGAAGGCCAAGGTGTTTGACCTCGGCGAAGGCCAAGGTGTTTGACCTCGCATCTTCCTCCGAGGGCGTCTCTGATTACGGAGCACTCGGGGGAAATAATGCACTCTTTCATCCCCTCCCCTCGTCGTGTGTTTCTCTAAGCGTCGCCGCGGTGTGTGTGTGTGTGTGTGTGTGCAGTCGCGTTGAGCACTTGTAGGTGGAACTGATGTGGAATTTGTTGCAGACAGCGGCGCCGCAATCACCGGCTTAATAGGCCGTGAAATCAACACTCACAGCAGGGCGAAGCCGGCGTCGCGTCCCCTCTCATTGCCCCCTTAACGTGGTCACATGACACATTAGGATAACAAATAGGCCGTAACGCCTGGACTAACAAGGTAAGTGGTAGGGGTCTGCGGCACTGTCAGATATTGGACTATAAAGCATATGACATCACTGTCCCCTGATTAGCTGCTGGCTGGGACGCTGCTTCCTCCCACCGAGGCCCACTGATTGGTCAGACCACACATCCAGTGACATCGGTGGCCTGTTTGTGCGTCTCCTCCACTGTTTGCTCGTCCTCGTGGTTCCCCGGAACGAGCGTCCCTGACGAAGTGACGGACGTGTCCAACAAGTGAACACAACACGCTGCAAATGAGCGAATCGATCGCTGACTCAGATCGAGTCCGACGCTGTTGGAGAGCGTCGATGCTCAGTCGCGGAGTACCTCGGGATGCTAAACCAAACTGGACTCAAATTATGAGATTTTATTTTTTTTGTTAGAGGTCTTTGTTGAATCTTTGAGGGTTTTCGGGCCAGAAACACATTATTTCTTCTTTTATTCCAGTAGCTGTCTATGCATCTATGACAGTTAACACAGGTGTGTGTGTGTGTTACCTTGAATGTAGGTGAAAGGAAGCCACACCTTTCTAAACTAACACGAACCTTGAAAGGGTCCTTCACCTTACTTCACTTTAGTGTCTTTTCAGGGAGAAAACTTGCTTTACAGCGGCCTCTAAAGATACAATACATGCAGTACTTTAACTAAAATATACTCAAATAAAACAACCCAATAAATCCAAAGAGTTAAAAAATTAAAATTTCCTTTGGGGGAAAGTAGTGCTGCAGACCAGTGTTTTAATGAGTGGCTCTGGGCCGCACGGTGCCAACGGTTTTGTGCTATTCTGATGATCGACAGAAGGTGGCGGTAACGCACAGAGAAAAAAAACAACGTAATTATGTGGCAACTAAAGCAAAGAAGAAGAAGACTGCATGCTAGCAAACGTACACGGAAACAATGGAAGATAATCCAACACAAAAAAAACGAAAAGTCTTCTTTGCAAATGTTGTGTGAGGAAGGAAACGCACCGGGTGTGTTTGTCAGGCCTCCAGGACACAGAATGCACGTTGGGTGCCTTCAACGCCGAGCAGGAGCTGCGTGTCGCAACAAATTGTTCATGAAAAACGCGCCTTCGTGAAGTTCAACGGCGGCACGTGCCGGACGTTGTCTCTGCTGGCCGTTTGACCCCAGCCTGGAGGTCACAGCTGACCCCGCCCCCCCGTCCGTGTAACACCAGGTGACTTGCCTGTTGCGCTCGAAAGCATCAGGTGCGGTGCGAGTCACCGGTCGGTGCTCCGCAGTCAATAACGTGGTCTGCCAGGGGGCTTCAACAGCTCCGCTCTGTAAACAGTCTGCTCTCTCTAATGTACACAGTGCAGCCCAACACCCAGCCCTCATTATACGCTCTGGCTGTGTGTTCAGGCCTCCTCCAGGGCCTCCGGAGCTACGCTGCACTGCGCCGAGCACATCGACACGCCGTCCCTGCAGTCTGCGGAGACAGACTCAAGGCTTTTCAAGGTGCCGGGACAGCGACAGACGTCCTCGCCTTTCGTGTCTTAGTTTGCAGGTTTTTAACAGATATCCGCAGCCCGGTCACGGTCGTCCCGTTTCCCATCGTGTCTAGATCTACAGGCGCTCGTGATCACCTCACCTCCCCGTCGTGTCCGAGCTGTGTGGACTCTCGTCAAAGAAAGACAAATTTCAAGCTTTTAAGGACCTTTTTAAGGATAAAACTTGCAAGTAAAAGCCATGTTAGGATCATTCCACCTTTCCTTTTGTCCCCCCCCCCCCCCACTATCTCTTGGTTGCACATAATCCAGGTGATATAAAGCCTAAATTAAAATAGCTTGAAAGTCCCTTTTGCACAGGAATACGCCACCACCAGCCCTTTCGAGACCACTACATCTCTTTTTTTATTTCTTTTCATGTCCAACTTGAATGAACTCTGACTCTAGAGGTTTTTTTTTTAAAAACACTAAGCAAAACATGTCCTTCACCATCATGTCCAACTTGCTTGAATTCTAAAAACGAATACAAATGAAAGTGGACGCCAGACAACGAAGTTGAGTGTGCAAAGTGAAGTGTTTACTTCATCATCTGCCAGTTTTTGTTTCAAGTTTTTATTCTTGCAGAGAACACAAGTTCTACTCGGGCTGCAGCTTTTTCTAGCAGGCTAATTGATGCTAGCTTGCAACTAGGCAGCATTTATGTGTTTTTTCTTATTTGTTTTCGTGTTTTGTCTTTTTAATGGAAGAGTGGACAATGTATCCATGACTTTTAGGCCTTAGACATTAATTATGTGGCAGTCTATCAAAAGTGAAATGAATATGAAAACTGCCGATTTGTAATGTGGCATTTCCAGATTTGTTGTTTCAGACATCATCCTCGGAGATGGTTTTGCGTCCTGGTTAATTCATATATCCGCTGTTTCTCTGCAATGTGCAATTTGACCCACCAGTTCTGTTTCATCCGTGTATTTCTGTATTTAATCATTCGTGTAATTGTAATGCAAGATTCAAGAATAAACCGTCCACCAATCATAGGCTCTCGTGGATTTTTGATTGTATGAAGACAAACTTGACTTGAAATTTAAACAGTATCAATGTGTATGTCTGTGTTTTTTACTCCAGTCTCTCTCTCTCGTTAAAGACATATGAAGTTCTACCAGGAGACTTTCAGGTTTAATGAAGTAAATAAATTAAAAATAATAAAAGTGACAGAATTTCTGAGGTTGGAAAACGTGATAAGGAAAACGGTTTGTGACCGTTGGTTTAACGGCAGCGAGACTTCTGGGTCCGGATCCACGTCTGGCGCTGATCGCTGCAGTCCAGACCCGGTGCTGGAGCCGCAGACCTCATCCACCCGGCGGGCGGCGCATCGCTACCTGGCTGGGATCCTGCCCACGCAGACTTTGCGAAGTGCTCTGGACTTCCTGGTGCGGGACCCGGGACCAGGGACCCCGTCTGCTCCGGCTCGTCCGCGCAGCGATGTGAACGCGCGCGGGGACACCGTCGAGTTGCGAGCGCAAAGGTGAGACGGTCCCTCGAGTTTGTGGGCGCCGGTGTCGTCGGCTGTCGTCGGCTGTCGTCGGCGGGGCGGACGGGAACTTGCCCGGGCATCTGTCCGCGGAGACGGCGGCGTCGCTGCGGGGCTGGACGGCGGCAGCCCCGCGACGGACGGTAGCTTTTCAAAGTGGAGCGGAACATGGCGCCCGGCGTTTTGGGACTCTGTCGGGCGCCCGCGTGACATTGTTGACGTTGCGTTCGCGTTTGCGACGGCGGGTACGTTGTGTTTTATTATTGTAAACTTTGTGCTTATTTGTATTCACCGAGGCCTACCTAGCCAAACCCACCATTGTTGAGCTAGCAGCGTAGAGCGACGGCGCTTCCGGTATCGCCCTGCAAAATAAAAGCACGCGCACACGCGCGTCACAGGGGTTTGGGCTGACTAGCTTGCTGTGGTCGTTGTGAAGTATGAAGTACACAGTATGTGTGTATTTGTACCAAGTGAAGATTATTTCACCCCCGAACATATGCTCCGTTTGTGGCCAAGTTGCCATTTCTTTGTAATTCTATTATTATTGTGGTTTTTATTATTATTGCTAGTTCTAATGTCAGTGTTATTGTCGTCAGCGACACACGTGCTAATATTTAATATAACGAGAGGCTTCTTGTAACAAGCCCGTTTCGCTTAAGTTTTTTTTCCCCCACATTAAAAGGAAGTGTCCACAGAAGTAGAGGAAAGCAAAGTTAAAAGTGACCAGATGAAGTGACACACAAAAAGGTTTAAAAGTAGATCATTCCTAAAACTCTATTTTTTGCAATTGAAACGCTAACACCGAAGCCTTGACGTGTACAGCAAAACTCGTAACGCTGTGTTTGTGTATGAACGAGTCTTAAGTCTTTCACTTTCAATGTCAAGTCGCTTTAATTCCGGTCGCATTTTGGCTAATTGTTGGCAACTTCACGCGGCCGAAACCCCCCAATGGCCGCCTCCTGCAGCGGAATCGATGCGGCCGGCGCACCAAGCGCAGCCTCCCATTGGCTGTCGCTTCGCGCTCCGAGGCTCCTGATTGGCGGCGGCGGCCTGTCGCTCACCGCGACGAGCTCGGAGCGTTTAAATGACTCGAGTTGTTCACGTCGTAAAATGAGCAGATGTGCGGACGTGGACGCGGGTTTTTAGTTGGTCGCGTGTAAACAAAGTTGAGCGCCGCGTGTCGCTTCCGGTGAGGAGGACAGCGTTACCTTCGCAGCAAGGTGCGCCAAGTCGTGCGTATCTGCCGTCCAAACGGATGCGAGGCGAACTCACTTTTCAAAATAAGAGCGTGAAACGTGCGCGTCCCATGTACGTAGGTGTACGGCACGTAAGCTGTAGTTTGCATGGAACCACCTCATTGCTCTTATCAGCGTACAATGTGAAAGTGCATAGAGTTAAACCGCACTTTGTAAATACAAATACAAGAGCCAGGCATCACGCATATACATAAATACATCATGAGGCAAACTGTGTGTGTCTAAGCCATTTGAAAATAACTATCGCCAGCTAAGATGCATCCAAGTCCGTGTCACCTCGTACCAGGAGTCTTCCTTTTTTTTTTTTTTATTTTATTTTGAAAATTGTGTCAGGAAATCGCACATCTAAATGCTGCAGACTTGACAATTGTGTGTCTCTCAGTCCTTCCTGTCCCACTTCAGGATAATGCGGATTAACGCAGTCAGGGGCTTTACAGTCAGTCAACACGAGGCTGTAAGGCTGTGTGGGACTGTAGGACTGTGGGACTGTGGGACTGTAGGAGTGTAGAAGTGTGCACTGCTGAGACTGCAAGGTGGCTTTAACAGCCCAAACACCTTGTGATGTGTAGTCCACCTGCTGGACTGGAGTGTTACATTAAGTCTGTGTGACATGTAATCACATAAATGTGTTTAGGCCACTGTCCTTGTGTCGTCGTTGTCGTCGTCATCTTAAAGCACAGTCCTGAGTTTGGGCTGTTCTCTCTCTGGTGTTCAGTGTCGGGCTGCGTTGACGTGGGGGTCAGACTGTCAGCTGATCATCGGCTCGTATTTGAAGACATCGTGTCGCTGCCGAGTTGCTGGGATCAGCTCTGATGCAAAATACAGATAGACAGCTACTGTAAGTAGACGCAACATTCCTGCAAA
The DNA here is from genome assembly GCA_036023855.1 of Gadopsis marmoratus. Classification (NCBI taxonomy): domain Eukaryota; kingdom Metazoa; phylum Chordata; class Actinopteri; order Centrarchiformes; family Percichthyidae; genus Gadopsis; species Gadopsis marmoratus. The sequence goes on along the minus strand of JAVQJF010050786.1, from coordinate 712 downwards.
AGGCAAGTCCTGTCACACTACTGCTACTGCTCCCTGTGCCTAATACAGGCACAATATAAACGTTAATACCTCATTTTAGAGTTCTGTCACATTAACCAAAGTTGCAGCATTTCCTTGACACTGCTGCACCACACATGCGTACACATTTCTAAAACTTTTATTTTGCGCCGTGATTCACGTGGGGCTCCACGCAACCGGCGATCAGACTCTGAACATATAAGAAATACGCCTCCAGTCTTTGCGTGTCGCTGCCACTGGCTTTGGTTGCTGCACGTTAGTAAAATGGGTTGGATTTCTGCAATGCGCCTAATCTAGAATGTGCACTTGCATTGTGTTTGTTGTTTTCGTGTCGCTTTGTGTTGGAAAAGTGCCCACGTTGGCTAAGGAACATAAAGTGTCTGACGGATCCAAAAAAACAAAAAAGGGAGGCGAGTCGGAGGCTGCTGTCAGAGCTGTGGCTCAGTGACGGAGAGGAAATGGAAAAGACCCTCCGTCGTCGGGGTCAACAGCCACAAATTGGTTCATCTCCTTCTCCTGTTCCCGTTCCGTCTCTGCTGCAGAGCCTCTCCACAAACCGCTGAATGTCTGCTTGTTGGAAGGGCAGTTTGTTTGCCGGCTGCACGGCGTCGGGTGGCTTCCCAAACTCAAAAGCAGGATTTCTCTGACCGAATGTCTGTAGCATAGCAACAGAGGCTCTGTCTCTCTCTCTCTC
>JAVQJF010050775.1:0-10921 GCA_036023855.1 Gadopsis marmoratus | reverse complement strand
GTATCTCTCTTCTCTCTGTTGTTTTCCTCTGAGTTTGGCATCAACCACTTCTCCAAGCAGCGTCGAACCCCCCACCCCCCCCCGCCTGCAGATATTTATAGTGTGTGTGTGTGGGGGGGTGTTACTGGCTGCAGACCCCCACGTGTCACTCTATTTCAGACCCTGCGCCTCGTCCTCCTGCTGTCCTGCCCAGTGTGTGTCTTGTCTGTCTGTGGTGTTTGTGGGACTCAGGGTCTGTCTGTAACCACCTGGATCTTTCAGCCGTGTCTTGGTGTCTCTTCTCTTCGCTGTGTGTTGCTGTGTTCAGGTACCGTCACTTAGAGATAATGACATTCTCCAGGTTTTTATTTATAGGGCATCTGAGCTCGGCCTGCCGGGGCCCCTGGGCTCTACAGCAGACAGAGTTTAACACCAGCTCACTGCTTCTTTGGTCTTTATGGTTCTGCTGGATTATTTATTTTTAGTTTTATTGTGACGTTTGTTGGTGTCTCCTCGTGGCTCAGTAACATGTGTCATGTGTGGTGTCTGCAGTTTAAAACCAGTGGCTGCCGGGCCGTTCGGGAACCGTCGTAACTTTGAATATAAACCTGCTGGATTCGGTTGTCAAACCAAGCAGACAATTATTATTTTCTAAGAGTTTTGAAGATGTCTTTGCTGAAGTGTTGTTCCGATTGGCTCGGTGCCTCGTCCTGCTCAATCTAGCTGCTGGGCTGTTTACGGGCCTGCAGGCAGAGGCTGAGGTTTCATCCTGTGTCTGAAGACTGAAGGCTGGACTGAGCTCCATTTCAATTCTTTATCAATAATGATCTTTATTCATTTCATCTTTTCCACCGTAGGGTTTTGCTTCCAGTCTCTCACCAACAAACATGCAGTATATAATAATAACCCCTTGATGTATAAGATAGTATATATATAATCTTAGCATGGTGTGGGGCTAACATGAAACATTAGCACAAAGCATATGTTACATTCGCTGCTCCTGCACAGAACACATATTCCTCTCATCCCACCCCCTTCGCTGTACAGACATAATACACACCTCATTAATTTTATGTCCTGTATTCTCCCTGGAGCCCCCCCCCCCTCCCTTCATAGGCATGCCACAAGTTATTTTTAGTCTTATATGGCCTCATAAATGTACTTCCATACCTCACTGAATTGCTTCGTTTTATTGTTCCCCTCAGACAGTGTCTTTTCTAGGGTGAAATAATATCACTTCTTCCCAAATGTGTAACGAAGGGGCTTCTTATAAACAACAGAGGGAAACACAATCTGCCGTCCTGCAGGATCTCTTGGTTTTTAGAAATCCATTTCCTACATTGATCAGAGCCACACTTAAATAAAACCTGTGAATTTGATCTCTAGCGTAGCATATTCTTGTCCTCAGTTTGTATAGTTTCAACCGTACATGTTCATCTGTGGTAATGCTGCTAGTGAGATAAAAGCATTTCTTCCGTTTTGAGTTTTTTAAAGCGAAGATCTTTATTTCCATTTGTCATAGAACCTTTGCAGTGAGTGATGCGTAGATGTTTCCTTCCTTATTCTGCCAGTTGATTGTTCCTTTTTTCCCTCAACGGGTCCTGACGCCAGATTCATAGATCAGAATGTTCATGAATCCAGTTTATTTTTTTAGCTGGAAATTCAATTCAATTCAGTTCAATTTTATTTATATAGAGAGTCATAACAGAGTTATCTCATAGCACTTGTTAATATAGAGCAAGCCAAATTCTTAAATAAAAAACCCAAAACCTTGATTTTGTCGATGTGAATTTAAATGACTGAACCTTCTTATGAATAATTACGTCTGATTGTTGTTTAATGATTGATGGTTGAAGACAGTTTCACGTTTTTCTGTTTCATTGTCAGGTTGTTTGTGTCTCTGCGTGCACCCCCCCACCCCCCCCTCAGAAACCATGGCACTGTCTTCACGCTTAAAACTGTGGGAGCAGAAGGGAGGTGCAGAGTTGCTGCATGCTGCGCTAATTGAACATCTAATATGTAATCCTGACTGTGTGTGTTGTGCAGTAGGACGCAGCATTGATTACATGGTGTGTGGACCCTCTGTCCTAACCCTGACTCATCATGGCGTGTCTGTGAAGCCGGCCTGCTGCTGTGATCGGTGCATTAGTCATCCTGCATGTTTGGAGTTTGACTTGGAGCTTTTTAAAGCCGCATGCAGTCACCAACACGTGTGGCTTTGAAGCCGCCAGTATCTGATATTTGTCTTGTTCGATACTTTCGAACGATCAGTAAGTCTGATTCTAAGCAACTGTGACAGAAAGCAACTAAGTACATTTTGAGCTACGAGTTTCTATGAATACGGGGAAATATTGTGCTTTTACTCCAATATATTCAGTGGTTCAAGAAGTACACGGATCCTTTACTCACAAGTAAAAGTACCAATACAAGTAAAAGTCCTGCATTCCAAGTCTCTCTTAGCTATAAATATGCAAGTATTAGCTGTAAAATATACTTAATGTATTGTTGGTAAAAGTACTGGTTCTGCAGTAAAATGTCTGATATACAGTTAGCTAGTTTTAACTGCTTTATATACATTTAACTGCTTTATATACAGTAAAAAAGGAGTTAAAGACATTGAGTCATAGTCAGAAAAGGCCCCAATTAGACACTTTTTCTAATGAGTTGTTGGAAACCACCGTATTGTATAAGATTATCATATATATTTTTTTTTATATAAAATCTTTATCTGCAAAGTAACTAATGAAGTTACAGCGGTCAGTTAAATGTAGTGGAGTATAAAGTGGCAGAAAATGGAAATACCTGAGTATCTACTTCAGAACAGTACTTGAATAAATGTTCTGTACCACCGCTGTGTGGAATCTATTATAATGAAACTCTGAAGCAGGTTAGTGAAAGATCACAGCAGGACATACATAAGTGTGCATAACCTGCAGTTATAACCATAACTGCAGGTTTTACAAATCTGTTTCCACGGCTGGCACATTTTCTCTGGTTAGTCATCCGATACACAGAAGGCTTTATAAAAGCACACTTGTGTGGATCCTGGTCTAAATTTGGCATTAGGACTAGATCTATATGAACTGAGGAGGAAAATGATATTGGCGATGAATTACAACTGGCTGATGCTGAAACGAACTCAGCACGGTATTTATGCAAAATTAACACGTTATTTGAGTTGCGTTTGCAGCCTGCTCATATTCAGTGGAGGAGGACAGATTCAGATCCATCACCAAGAAAACTGTCAATTCATTTTCTGTCAATTCATTAATCCACTAAGAGTTGACTAACTTCATATGTCAAATAAATGTAGTGAAGTAAAAAGATGTTTAAAAATGTAAAACAAAATATTTCCCTCTGAGATGTAATGGAGTAGAAGTATTAATAAAATACTCAAGTAAAGCACTTGTACTTGAGTAAATGTACTTAGTTCCATTCCACCAATGCTCATATAAGCCAGCGAACCCGTCGTACGACCACAAGTGATAGAACTGGACGTTACTCAGCTAGTTCCTCACAACGCTCCTGCAGCCCGTCGCAGAATGTGCAACAGATGTCCTCTGACCTTTATGAAATTCCCTGTTATTATCAGCAGGTGACACCTATTAGTGAAATGTCAGGCCGCTGGCCACCTCGCTGTGGCACCTCTCGTTCCCTCGTGCTGCTCGTCATAGACGCTGACTCATATCCCTTCGTATCGCTGGGGACGCGCTGGAAAACTTCAGACGTGACTGTGAAAGTTTAGCAGATTACAGTTCAAATCGACTCAGTCTGGAGGTGAGAGGTTTGACTCTAGAGGTTTGTCGGCTTTCGGGGACCAAACCGCAGCTCGGATCAGCTGTTTTCGTCCAGTGTTTCCAGCGTGACGAGCGAATGTAGTGAATGTGCAGCATCCAAGGAAAGGCCTTGTGCTGTGCCTCTCTGCTTATGATGAAAATGTGTTTTCTGTCATTCGGGTGAACCTTGTCATGTGACGCGAATGTCCAGCATGTGGAGTTTTTACATCCAGCCTGAATCTGGAAATGTTGATGCCGTATTATCTCCGCTTGCATCAAACACCCAGCATGCAGCATGGCCCCGATGTCCAGCTCACACAGCGGCCTGCTGTCTAATTCTGCCTGCTGTCATCAACACAACAGATAAAGGAGGAGAAGACGCCGGCGGCCGCGGCCGAGCCTCCGCCACCTCTGTCGGCGCTGCCGGGCGGCTTCCTCAAACAGCTGGTCCGAGATTCAGAGAAGGAGACCAAACATAAAGAGCCAGAGGCCAAAGACGAGAGACCAGTGAGGGATTTTCGCTCATTCCAGATCAGATCTGTTCTCTAAACCTCAAGACTGACACCGTGCCAAATATAAAGACTGGAAACACTTAATATCTTGTTCCTTAAAGCTCCTGTCTTGTTCCTTTCCCCCTGCAGCCAAACAAACTGAGCGGCGACCTCGTGCAACAGTTCCTCCTCCCAGATCAGACTCCTCCCATCCTTGAGGCTGAGATGTCGCTCCGGGCTGAGCAGCTGATCCAGAGCAGCAAACAAGGACGCAACTCCGCCCAGTCAGACGGCCAGAACCCGTCCCACAGGCACACGGTCAATAAACAGGAAATCAGGCCAGAAGTGACACCAGCGCCGCCAAAGCAGCAACAGGACACAAGGTCAGAGAAGGGCAAGAGGACGCCGCAGGCCGAGCAGAAGAAGGAGAGGGTAGAGGAGGTGAAGCAGGTGGTTGGGAAGGAGGAAGGGATGGAGGAGAGGCAGGAGCCAGAGGGAAGGCAAGCAGATGCAACCACATCAGAGCGTGACAGGAAAGAGGTGCGTCATCATTTATGCCCCGGGAATGATTAGACACTTTTCCACTGTTTAATCAAGAACAATTAGTTGCAGTCTTTCACCAGCAGCACGTATCCTTGTCTGCCACTGGGGGGCGCCAAGTGCAGATCTCCTCAAACTAGTGGCCAAGAAACTAAATACAAATTATTATTATTAAATTAAGTCTGACATTTTGGGAAATATGGTTCTTTTTTTCCCTTCCGATGTTCAGACTGAAGCCACTCTCATGTCTGCACAGTAAATATGAAGCAGCTGATTAGCTTAGCTTAGCTTAGCTTAGCTTAGCTTAGCTTAGCACAAAGTCTGGAAACAGATGCGTTTCATTTAAAGACATAAGCAGTGTGACGCATAAAAATTAGGATTTTCTCAGCTTCTGTGTCGTCTTTCCTCCTCTGCTTGTTCCTCAGGTGATGGACGTGTGGTACGAAGCTGGAACTGTGTGGTTCGTCCACAAGGACGGTTTCACCCTCGGTGAGATATGAAACAAACTGCTTCACGTCTCTGTTCGATTCAGTTCTGTTTCCATCAGGAGCTTCATGTGTGGAGGCGCCACACAAAACCACCTGAACCCCAAATACACTCCTCACTGCTACAGACCAACAATATACAGCATCATCTGCCTGATTCAAAGAGTCAGAGCTGAGTGGTTGGCCACGTTTCCATGACTGCACTACAACAGGAGCACAGATGCATTTTCATATTAATCCATTTTCGGGTGTTAAACCTGCTGAAAGGCCAGATGTGTCTGTCCACAGTGGTGTGAACGTGGAAACAGTCGCTTTCATTTAGGCCGTAATGTGTGAAGATTAAAGGAGGAGTCCGCTAATCCACACACAGTCTCCTGTAATCTCTTTACCATCCATCATCCATCATCCATCCTCACATCCATCCATCCATCCATCCATACTACATTTTAGAGGGAAATATTGTTCTTTTTACTCCACTCCATTTATTTGACAGCTGTAGTTTTCAGATGAATATTTGACTTTATAAAACCCACATGATGACAGCATGGCACCCTGAGCGTCTCCATCTGCAACAAACTGTGATGCTCTGCTTATAAAATGCAACACATTGTTAAAGGTTAAAGCAGCGGTTTCCCAACCTGTTGGTGCTTGTGACCTCTTATAAAAATCAGTGTGCAGCCTGGGCCTCTGGTCATGTGTCAGATCAGTCTGACTTGTTAGCGTTTCCTCTCCATGTGCTCGTTTCAGCCACTCAGCTGAAGCCAGATGAAGGCACACCGGAACTCCCAGAAGGCCGAGTGAGGGTCCGCCTGCAGACAGACGGATCGCAGCACGATGTTTCAGAGTACGAGATTGAGAAGGTATCTCACTTCTCTTCCTTTCCAACGTGGTTCTGTCTGTTGTCAACACTTGGACTGACAGGGTCTCGCTCCTCCTCCTCAGTGTAACCCGTCAGAGCTGGACCTGTGTGAGGACCTGAGCGACCTGCAGAGTGTGAACGAATGTGGAGTTCTTCACACTCTGAGCAGCCGAGCTAAAGCCCACATGCCGCTCACGCACGCTGGACCCAACCTGGTCAGCTTCTGGCCTCCGGTGCAGGGCCACAGCAAGGTGACGTGGACTGAACACTCACACAGAGACACTCATGCTGCTCGGACTCATGTGGCCCTGCAGTTTAAATGTTCTTCTGGTTCTGTGGTCGTGATTTTACAGGTTTACAGGTGTTTTACAGGCTTTTAAATGATTTACAATAGATTAATGAAATCTCAGCAAAACATTTGTTAACCATTTTCCAAATGCGTATAAATCATTATCTTATATGAGTCGTATTATACACATTACATTATTACAAAGTGTTGCCAGTGTTTGAAAAGTGAACCATTTTCCTTCCTCCTCCTTCCTCTCTGTCAGACTCCAAAGTCTCGGCGAGGGGAGTCTGTGTGGGACGCTCCTCCTGCTCTGGCTGCTCTGGTGAGACGGGTGTACGTGTCCATGGTCGGCACCAGGAGGGACCACAGTGTGTGCGCGGTGGGTCGCAGCGGAACCGGCAAGACCACCGCATGCCAGGCGTTCACACACGCTTTCCTCAAGCAGGCCGGTACAACCGGAGAGAAGATCAGCGGTGAGGACAGCAGCCGGAGGGGTTAATGTCCTCGCTTCGCCAGCTGCTAATTCATCTGTTTCTGTCGTTCACTAGTGGAGCGCGTGCAGGCGATGTTCACCATCCTGAGGTCTTTTGGCTGCGTGAGCTCACAGCACAGCGACGCTTCGTCGCGGTTTGCCATGGTCTTCTCTCTGGACTTTAACCACGCTGGACAGGCGGCTGCAGGACACCTACAGGCAAACGCACACAGGCGCACATTTAACACAGTCAAACGTGGTTTCATACCACGGTACTCATGTCTTCTTCTGTTCCTTCCCCTCCGCACTCCCTCCACCAGACGATGATGTTGGACAAATGGAAAGTGTGCCAGAAAACCGAGGGAGAGAGTAACTTCCTGGTGTTTTCTCAGATGCTGGGAGGACTCAGCACGGAGATGAGGTAATGTCCACAGGTGTTGAGTATTTCCATTTCATGGTACTTTATACTTCTTCTCCACTACAAGTAGAAATATTGTACTTTGTACTCCACTACATTTATTTTCCAGATATCGTTACTACTTACGTTACAGAACAAGATATTGCAAGAAACACATGATAAACTCATAAAATGCAACACATTGTTAAAGATTAAACCAGTGGTTCCTAAACATCTGGCAGCTGTCTGGTTGCATCTTCTCACATAGTTTCATTTAAAGGATCGTTAAAGGCTCAAAGAGGTCCAATTATCCAATTTTTCATTATTATTATTATTATTATTATTATTATTATCATTAGAGAAAAGTCCCATGAACTGGAAACAGATTTGTGTATCTTCTTCCTTCTCCCGTTAATCATCTCACAACCCCTCACATTTATCTGGTCAGCGTACAAACTGTACGTTATAGATTTGCTTGTGAATATTCTCCTGTTGATGATTCTTCATTAGAACGGAACTGCAGCTGCACCAGCTTCCTGAGTCCAACTCTTTTGGTATCGTTCATCCCACCAAGGTACCGTGTGTGTGTGTGTGCGTGTGTGTGTGCGCGTGTGCGTGTGTGCGTGTGTGTGTGTGTGCGTGTGTGTGTGCGCGTGTGCGTGTGTGCGTGTGTGTGTGTGCGCGTGTGCGTGTGTGCGTGCGTGCGTGCGTGCGTGCGTGCGTGCGAGCGAGCGCGTCTTGCACATTTTGTCCTCATGCATCCTGCACCCAAGAAGCCTTTGAGAATGGCTGAAATGTGATGCTAAATCCACCTCTGGAGGTGTCGTTACTCGTCCTCTGTAGCTACGTCAGTAAGCAGTCTGGGAACATCCACTCACTGTCCACGGTGATAATGCCGTTACTCTCTCAGGTGACAGGGAGGAAACACATGTCTGAGTGAGTTTGGCGCGACACCAACCAATGAAGACGTAAAGCCGATTTCAACAAAACACAAGGATTAAAGGGGCACGCCACTGATTTTAGTTCACCCTGTTGATACACTTAAAATGTCTCCTGTGGCTCTGCAGAGAGCTTGTAAAAATCTGTTCTTTTAATATGTCTCAAAGAAGTGCAGCACTAAACCTCCTAGTTAAAACACATTGACTTGACATGGACTCAAACATTTATAACTTGAGACCTGCTTCGTGACGTGATCCCACCTCTGCTGACAGGAAATATACTTGAGTTGTTGTGCAAAGCGACTCACAGTGAGTGCAACATTAAAAACACATTTGTAGATCAGCGTGAACTGCAGCGAGAAGAACGTTTCTTGTGTTTACGGTGACCACAGTGCTCATGTAAGGCTGAAGTACTGGGGGGGATAAAAATAGAAAAATGGGCCTTAAAGGGTTTTTGGAGAAGCAAAATCATCCTGCAGAGAGACTCAGGCTGTGATGGGAGATGAGATGTGACTCAGCTGTTCTTCCACCTTATTAAGTGGCTGATTTCAGACGGTCCTTCCTTCCTTCCTCCCTGCCTGCCTGTCTGTCTGTCTGTTGTTAGGTTGAAGAGAAACAGCGGGCGTCCGTTGCCTTCACCAAGCTGCTGACTGCCATGGAAACGCTCGGCTTCTCAGCCAGCGAGCAGAAGGCGATATGGCATGTTCTGGCTGGTATTTACCATCTGGGAGCTGCTGGAGCCTGTAAAGGTAACGCTGATTCATCAGCATCACTCACACAGTGTTAGGAAACCTCTAGACACCAGTGGTGGAAGAAGGACTCGCATCATATACAGTAAAAACCCTGCACTCCAAATCCTGCTTACATAGAAGTGTTAACAGCTTCATGTAGTTAAAATATCTGAAGTAAAAGTACTGATATCTGATTTTATCTGACATTGTTAGATTGTTAATTCTGAAGCAGCAATGTTACAGCAGCATTTTACTGTTTTAACCATATACAGTCATCAGGTTTGAACTACTTTATATACAGTTAGCTAGTTTAGTCCAGTGGTTCCCAACATAAGGGTCGGGCCCCTCTCAAGGGTGACCATTTAAATGCATAAACAGGAGATATTATACTGCAGAACGGGTACTTTTGCTGTTGATCCTTTATTACATTATGTTGTTAATTATGTACTTTAATTTAAGTAGGATTTTGGATGCAGAAGTTGTTAACGGAGTGTTTCTACATTATAAAGGTTTTGGTACTTTTAGTTAAGTAATGGATCGGAGCACTTCTTCCACCGCTGACCCTCCGTAAACGTTGTTCTAATCGTGTCCTCTCTGTGTTCAGTGGGCAGGAGACAGTTTGTGAATTTCGACAGTGCTCAGGAGGCCAGCAGTGTGCTCGGGTGTGAAGGAGAGGATCTGCACACTGCGGTCTTCAAACATCACCTCCGGCAGCTGCTGCAGAGAGCCACCGGAGGCAGCAGAGAGAGAAATACAGAGTCAGAGGAGGGTGAGACACACACACACACACGCACACACACACAGCGGTGTGTTCATTACACACAGAGTGAGAAAACCATCTTAAACCACGTCTTTGTTCATTCCTGTGGTTCTGGTCTCTGCAGGTCCCAGGCTGACGGCAGCTCAGTGTGTTGATGGAATGGCTGCTGGACTCTACGAAGAACTCTTCACTGCAATAGTCTCACTCATCAACAGGTATGGATGCACCTGAGACCGGTCATTTTCATAAACATCTCCATCCACACCAGCGTGCCTGAGCAACAAGACAGAATCTCTGTACTTCAGTAACCTGCTGTGTGTGTCCAGGTCTCTGAGCGGCCAGCAGCTGACGTTAGCCTCGGTGATGGTGGTGGACACGCCGGGCCTGAGGAACCCGAGACACTCTGCAGAGGAGCGAGCGGCCGGCTGGTCCGAGCTCTGCCACAACTACCTGCAGGAGAGGCTGCTGGAGCACTACCACACACACACCTTCAGACACACACTGGAGAGATACACACAGGTGCGACGGGCGCTGCACACCCACCTGTCCAGCTGATTATTACTATATTTGTCTGCTTTGCTTTTCAAGCCACACGCTCAAAAATGAGGAAAGTAAAGTATATTTATCCCGTGTACCATTAAGGTAGTTTCTGACCACCGATTAAGTTTTGTCTCGACAGATAAGGGACCTGAGTGCAGTCGTAACATAGGCGGCTGCCCCAGAGACAGCTGGGACTCTTTCTGACAGCCTCTCAGCAGACACGAGTAGAAACCAGATCGTATCTGTTCACACGTCTGTTTTAAGAGCTCTGTGTGTTCATTTCTTTATTCTGCTGCTGTGCAATAATCTGTCTTCAAGCCTGCAACTGATCATGTCCCAGAACATGTTCAAAGTGAAAGAAAAGGTGATTTTCAGAAACAAAGTGAACCTTCACTGATGTTAAAGTACGTAACAACCCCGAACATCGACTCTGGTCAGCTGCATTGATCACAGATAAAGAATGACTGATTTGGTGTTTTGAGTAAATGGCTCCATACATGTGTTGTGTGTTACAGGAGAAGATCCCTGTGGAGGCCGAGTGTCCAGAGAAGAGTCCGGCTGAGGTGGTGTCTGCTATCGACCAGCCGCCTCCACAGGTTCCCAACTCACACTAACTACACCGACAGCAAAGCCCACAGGACACAAACACCTGGGAGCTTCATCA
>JAVQJF010050773.1:0-13388 GCA_036023855.1 Gadopsis marmoratus | reverse complement strand
GTTTAAACGATGCTCAGTTGGTACTAAGGGGCCCAAAGTATGCCAAGAAAATATCCCCCACACTATTACACCACCAGCCTTTCTATCATCTCATCAGAGATCTCCCGCTCACTGGATATTTTCTCTTTTTCGGACCATTCTCTGTAAATTTTCTGTAAATGTATTGTTTTTGCACTTAATTTGAATTAGGATATTTTACTTTCATTTCATGGTGTATGTTTGGCAGATGCTGCTGCCACTGATCTGACTGTTCTTTTTTAATGATCTACTCAGTTGTATTTGTTTTTAACTGTGCCTGGTGCAAATGGTATGCGTGGCTTACAGTTAAATGACACTTCTATAGTTTTAGCATAAACAGGCTTGATCTCATGTTGGTGGCTGACAGATGCTTCTTTTTTGCAGGAATTGATTTTAATGCCTCCATTATGAGACAGAGGAAACATTTATGACATAAGTCTTTTTTTTTAATTCATAGACAAGCTTCTTGCAGTTTGTACATTTAATTTTCTATGAGGAAGAGATACAACACTGACTGTGAGGTTTCTTAAAGTATTTACAGGGTGCAGCTTTGTTCCAACATAAAAGGTGAGAAAGAAAACTAAATACTCTTCCCTGCTCTCCCAAACATCCTGACTACCCACAAATGATTTTGTAATCAATAACAAATAATTGTTTATTTTAAAGCTGGGCAACTCTCTAATTTTTGTTATCATGAAAATCCTTTAACCTGATAATAGATTCAGAAAAGATAAAGAGAACAGTGATTTCTCTGTTCAGGTAAAGTAATTTTATTAGAACCTCAGTTTGCTTCGAGAAGAAGCTCAGTTTTACCATTGAAAGAAATAATTACAGAGCATTCTACTTAGAGTATGTTATTATAAGCATACCTGAAGGTATCTTTTTTCCTTAATGGAAGAGTCCTGCAGGCAAAGCCCAGTTTTTTATGCCTGAAACTTGAAAAATCATTATGTGGTGAAAACAGCTAAACACCTACACATGCCAATTATACAAAATACAGTTCCAACATATCTTATTGAGTCAAAATAAACTACAGCGTGTGTGGCCATGGAAGGAACATGTCACAGTGTAAAAGTGTAGCTCAGACTGAGCTTTTAATTCTCTTTGGATAATAATGGAGCTCTATGACAGAGCGTAAAAACATATATCAGGCTTTGATACACACAATACTTGTTAGTAGAGACAATAAGAAAATTACGGATATATTCATGGGATTCGTTGATAACAAACGTTTAGAATATCGCCAACCTTATTTGTTACAGAGCGGTAGCTGGGCACGCTGGAGTTTGTGTGTTCTGGGCATCAGTGAATTGGCGTTGAAGCGCTTCCTGAGAGGATACTCTCATGTCAGATATGGCTTCCTAGAAGGATACATCCAACCTTTTTCATTCAGTATTGACGAAGGCACTAAAATTAGGCTTCTGGCCACAAATGAATGGAACAATGTAGTTAAAGGGACATGTCCTTAGGTTCCACACAGTAGCATAGGAAAGCATAGGAAGAGAGAAAATAACCAACCCTGTCTCATAGAAATTGCATTTATGTCCTACAAATCTGCAACAGTAAATATGCTTTGAGAAAAATGTTGGTTAAGGTTAGAAAAGGATTGTGGTTAAGAATTTAAACAGTCAGAGATATGTTCTTTGTTTATATTGGACCAAAACTATCATTTCATTAACCTTAAAGCTGCACTAATCAATATTTTTGTATTAACAATGGATCAAATGACTATGCAGGATGTGAAAGGTGTCAGTGACAAACTCACAGAGAATTATCACCAAACGCAGCAGGTTTCCCATGGAGCTTAATAGTGTCTTTTAGCTCGTAGTTGTAGTTTTGCAGCCCACAACTTGACTGGTCTGCTTCGCTCTCACCACCGTCATCAATGGCAGGCAGCTGGTTTCAGTGAAAAAGCACCGATAAAACCATTGTCCACTACCAAACAGCACACACAGTTAGAGACTATCCAGTGAACATTGTGGAGCATTTAGCAGCTCAAGGAGTCGGTCGCCATATCAATTTAAGAAAGTGACTTAAATGACCAACTAAGACATTTTATGTCTAATAGTTATTAACATCAATTGGCAACTTTTTGTGTATGATTTTACAATCACTGAACTAATGTGTGAGAGCTGCAAGGAGAGGATGAGGGAGAGGCCCATGACCAGGCTATCATCGTTCATATAGCCATTCCAAAGTGAATGATGTGAATCTACTGCATTCAAGCTGCCACTCGGTTTGTCACTGTTAGCAGAGACTTCAGGCTGCAGTTTAAGTTCATACACCTCACTGATACACCTGATAATTATACAGTTACATTAGGCTAGATGATAAAACAAAGTTTTTCTACTACTGTGCATGCTCTCTCTCTCTCTCTCTCAGGGGGAATATGCTTAAAAAGTGTCACTGTACAGCGGCAGTCATTACCTTATGTACTCCAGCTATAGCTGGCTGGATTGAACGCCCTCCAGTGGTTTGTCTGATGGGACGATCGGTGCCCTGATGTCTTCAGTTACTATGCTGGCACGTAACAATGCCTCTAAAAAACACTCAGTGTATTCACATGTGATAGAGGGAGACTGCATCATAATGAATCTAACAATGGAATAATACATAGGATAATAAACAGATAGAAAACAAAGCAAATCCTCAAATAGTGTGAAAGCGGTGTGCGTGTGTGTGAAGGCCAAACAGATCTGTCATTGCAGGTTAATCCAAAGCATTTTGTCACCTAACCCTAACCACATGCAGGACACGGGATGCAGGATGTGAATTCTCTGGTGGTAAAGTCCTGCGCAGTATAAGGATGTAGCACTTTGTGGGAATGGAAATAGACATTGCCAGCAAACACAATCCATGCAGCTATTATGCTTCCTTCAAAATGTATTTGGTAAAATCATTTAGTAGAATGAAAACATGGTTTATTAAGAGACAGGATTGAAATAGTGCATGGATATAAATTAGAGATGGAATTAGAGCGTTCTTCAGATTTCGGGTTCTGATGTTGGCAGCATTGGCTGCGTTTACATGGACCCTATAAAAAAATGCCTCATGTTATCACCTAAACGAAGCTGACCCCCCCCCCCACACTGGAACTGTGTGCAGTTAATAAGAGTTAAGAGTTAATAAGAGTTCTATTCTTATTAAATGCTTTTTTTCAAGCATGTAAACGCACATGTTATCAGATCTCTTTATTTAGCATCCATGTAAACAGTCGGAATCTCTAATCAGGATCGGTTTGAATGGTGCATTGTCCTTGCAACCACAGCTATTTGCCAGAAGATGCTGTCATTACAGGACTGATCAGTAATTTAATGAAACCTGTGCACATTCAGGGAGAGGAATGGTTGTTTTCTTATTGGATGAAATGGCTTTTGAGCTTTAAATACTTTGGGGGAAAGTGAGGAATTCAATAAAAGTACAGGAAGCAAGCTCATGAAGAAGGAGAGACAGAAGTATTCTCCCTGATTGAACTTTGACTAAACTCCATGTGACACACTTTGATAGATAAAGCACTCTGATCAAAGTCATTAAAAACGAGGTGTAACATTTTCTTAGACGTCAAAAGTAAAAGAAGAAATTCTACATGAGCATTTGATGTATTACTCTCTAGAGGTTGGGGCTGTGCTTCCTCTGATGACATCCTCTTACAGTCAAGTGGAACAAAAGCTTAAATTATGGAAACTCATACATTCAATAAGTTATTAAAACAGTACTTAGCAGTGAACAAAAGGATTTCTGGCTCTGCACTGTGACTTTAATAGTGTGTGATTGGTAGCTAGCTGAAGAGATCCTCATTAAACATCAGGTTATACTTCAGAGCAGAATACACAGGATGTGAAAATGTTCCAAATGTTCCAGCAAAGATTAGAATTCAAATCCCTATATGGAGTCACAAAGATGTGGGAAACACAATCATTATATATGTATCTCTCGAAAATGTATTCAGCCTGGAAACAAAGACTTTGAAAAGGAGAAAAGTGGGGGGTTTTTTGTTTTGTTTTTTAAAAGGAACACAAGCGTTGCTGCAGTCTGATTCATTTAATCTGGCCCTCCTGCAGCGAGCATGTTCCCAAGAGACACCGTCTGGATTTCTTAGCTAATTGGGATGATTTAACCAGAGAAATGTGTACGGGGGGAGGGGAGGGGGGGGGGATCTGGCTCACTCTCTCTGCTGTGCTGGAAGGAAACCAAACATTTACATGCTCATTATCATCCGTCAGCACTCTAAAAATAACATGTGGTCATCGCGGGGTTAAGGAAGTGTTGCTTGAGGTGAGCGCACATCATCGGTGCATGTCCGCGTCAGGACATGACATCATCCACTTTTTGAAGATTGTAGTCTTCCAATAATGTAGGCTCAAAGATAAGCAATGTTTCTTGTTGATTCAACCATATCTACGCTGGGAAAGGAGAACAAAAATAAGAAAGAATTGATTCTTTGCCTGCACATTAAGATGATGGGATAATGGACTAAAATTCATCTTGCGTGTTTTACAGGTGATATTAACAGATCACACAGACAAACCTGAAAAAGACTTTCAACAGCAGCTTTAATAGATAGTGTAATTATTTGGGAAGCTGGCTATATAAAGTATATGGCTATATTCTGTGGGCCGTCAGCAAAAGTGCTAAGTCATCAATGAAAGTTGTGATGAAAAGAATTTGTAGATGACCTTATTTCATGGCAAAAACAAGACTAAAGCTAAATCAAAAGTGACCATTACAAACGAGAGCTATGATAAAATGTATTACATTTTTTATCAATAAATAAAAACTTGGACATAATGAGCTAATTACTGGTTTAATGCAAAGTCTTACTCAACAACATGCATGTAGCTGCAGAATCACAGTTTCCTCCACCTCTTGTTCAGTAGCTGATTTAGCTGTTTGACCTGAAGCATCTTGCATTCAGTAATGTTCTGTCTCTGTCAGTAGTGTTATCTGAAGAAACAGATTTATGGACACTGATCAAACTAGGAAAACTAACGGAACATCGTCAAGTGCTGTGGATGTGGACGTAACATCGACGTTACTTTCAGCTGACCGTCGTTACTGTTGCCATCAGAAGGGCTGAGTTCATTCCAGGATTCATGTCAACGGTCAGCCATTTAAATCTTCCCCTAGATGCTGACTGAAGAAATGTCTCTACGCTATCGGACATTTTAGCTCCTCCACTCAAGTTAAGCTGAGACAGTGAAGCATTTTAGTGAACACGCGAGTGAATCCAGCTTCTGAATGATCGTCTGCTCTGCAGTAGAGAGAACTGTGGTAATGCTAGGTGAGCAGGAACGATGATGACGACAACTGGATTTGCCGAGGAGAGTCAGTCTGTTGCAAAGTCTGTCGAAAACGATCTCCGTACACACGGATTTTTCACCATTTCAGAAATAATGTATCCGTACTACCCACCTGAAAACGGATATCACGGAACAGCAATGGAAAAAAGTAAGAGCAGAGATTTCGCTGCTTGGACTGACGACCAGGTGGAACTTTTCCTGATAATAAGTGTTGTAATTTGTTATGTAATGTTGAATTGACTGCTGGTTGTGAAGGCTGATGTCATTTGTTGTCTTCAGCAAAAGGGTCACATCATAGGGGTGTGACGAATCGGGGACACCCCACCCAATCAGGAAGTGTCCGCTAGGCGTAAACGCAGCGAGGGTAATGCGGTTTGAAACAAAAACGTATTAGTGTGGATGTAGCCTACGTGAGGAAAAGTAGTGCCAGTGCCACGGACCTCATGGTACACGAGCACGACACCCGTAACCATGGTAATTGTAAAAACAACAAAAATGCCACCGGCTGCAGCCTCAAAATATAAAAATTAAAAATGCATGACATAAATGAGTCTCAAACATCACTGCTGAAAACTAGACTAAGATATGTTTCAGTCTTTGTTGACTGAAACTAAATCAAAATCAGCTGCCATAATTAAGGCAGGGAAATGTAGGGAGGCCTGCTGAAGACTCTTTGATAAAGCTTATAGCAGGGCTGACTCGGGTGAGTCCTGAGCCCCCCCTAGACGAGGGGTGGCCTGGGCGAACCCTCAGCCCCCACTTAGTTAATTAATATTCCCATCACTTTGCTTAAAGTATTAAAAAAAGTAAAAATTATGACTTAGATTCAAATCTGTTTCATTTATATAGCGCCTATCATAAAGTTATCTCAGGGCACTTGTTCACATAGAGCAGGTGCAGCCCGACTCTTTATTTACAGAGACCCAACAATTCCACCATGAGCAGCACTAGGAGACGGCAGCAAGGAAAAACCCCCTTTTAACAGGCAGAAACCTCGAGCAGAACCAGAACCAGGCTCTGGGTGGACGGTCATCTGCCTCGACCGGTAAAGTCGATTAAAAGTCGGTAAATTAGATGCTTTTGTTTTCCAGCCTTTGTGGGTTATTCGGTGTTTCAGACCAACTCAGATACATGAGCCTCTTCCTGCTGATTCATCTGGGTTCATAAGAAGTCTTCACTTATTCATCACACGGTTGGATGTGCACAACACTCACTTTTGATTATGCCAGAGTCCGTTTGTGGTCAAAGCTAACATTTCCCTGAAAGGAATCCCACTGAAAAACATTAATTAAAACTTACATACTGCCTAAAAAAGCATCTGAACCAGACATTAAGAACTGTCGGCAGTATTTTCATTTTGATTTTCAACACTGCTTTAATAGTAAGGGTATCAGAATTCAGTGCAGTGTGAAAAACAGATTTTCAATTTACTTAAGATGAATTAAGTTATTTTGCAGATAGAGAGAGGTTGAAGCAGAGATATTTCAGCTTGACAGTTTGCCACAATTTTGAATTCTATGCTAAATGTTTTTGCCTCTCTCTCGCTCTGATTCAGGGTGAAGAAAATGTTGCTTCCCACCTATACACCTACACCCACCACCTAGGGTTTTATAAATCCCTTCATCAACAGCATATAACGTCTTTGTATTGCTCAATGTTGACACTTGTGACCACCTGACCGTGGCATACAAAATACTTTCTGCACAAACAACACTTACCGAAGACTTATGATTATTTCTGTCCCTTATGATGGAGGCAGTTTACCCCTGATTCCACGGTTTGTGCTAAGCGAGACTAAACACGTCCTGGACATTTCTAGTGCACAAATGGAGATAAAACTGGTAACAATATTCATATGTGTCTGCGGCGTCTCTCTAAACGTTGGGACTGTTTCTCTGAGTAGTTGCAGCACATATTGTAATGTAGACTGATGAGATCAGTGGTAGAATAATTAATACAAAGTAGTAATAAAAAAAATTGACAATTTAGTATTGCACAAACAATGTTGGGGCACTCACAAGAGATAGAATAATTAACAATTAGCAGTAGAGGGCGAGATATCATGACCTTTAGTCCCTGTTATGCATATAGATCTGGAAACGCTGCATCCGACACTGTAATGGAGCTCAGTAGTGTCTCTCAAGAGAACCTCCCTGCCCAGGAAACAACCATCATCAGGTGTATCCGACTCCTTCACAGCCACAGAAGACATCAAGGTGTGTTCAGACCAAACTGCGAAGCGGTTTTTCGCCTCTCGTTACCCACACAGAAACAGTTGGTGGAGGATAAAGCCCACTGTGCTAACTATCAATCACAGTGCAACCGATAGCTGAATGAAGTAACAGATACATATTTTCATAAGTTACCATGTAGTCTTATGGTTTTCACTCACTTTTCTCCAAGCGCTCTCTTTTGCGAACAGTAAATACATTGAATCATTGAATCTGGGGGCCCACAGATTCCTAGAACAAGTTTATCCTCCATTTCGTTGACATCAAAAAAATCTCAACGCCGACGGGCTTTTGCAGCATACGCATTCAGGCCACTCTGCAAAATTTGCACTGACATCGTATGTGTTTACAAACATGGGCTTCGCATTAGCATTTAGCAACAGTTAGCACTCATAATTAGAAGGTAAAATAGCTATTAGCAGGACAATGTACTCAACTATCCAAAACAGAAATACTCACCATTAAGAAGAGATGAGTTGGCTGTTTTTTTGTTACTTCACTTTTTGTACGATTTTATTGTTGTTGAGTAAGAAATCTTATATCGCTGTATGCTCACATGCACCTGTACAGGCAACCACTAAACCCATTATATATAAAAATGTAATTACTTTAATAATATTAGTAATTATTCCCTAAAACCTTCTTACATTATAGGCAGATCATTGCATTATCAGTTTATCACATTATAATCTTTTCTAAGGGTATTAACGTCAGGATGTAGGATTTTGTCATGTTATGTATACCAGAATCTCCTAAGTTCAGTAATTAAGTAAACTTGAGTACTTTCCACCTGTTGATCAGATGGGCATATCTGCAGATCGTGTTTCACACACACACACACACCATAACTGCAGTGTAGAGAGGCCAGCCAGCTCTGTGTGAAGGACATTATGCTTTTCTCTCTCCAGATGGGTGAGAGGCTCTCGACGGCACCAAGCTCTGACCTTGAAAGCGAGCTTGGCACGCCACCTCCTCATGTTGACCAAAACGTGGAAGATATTTTCCTCAACAGAGCACAACATCTATCATTTGCATTCAGGGGCTGGACCAGGGCCAGGCCGAGTAAATATTATGTACCGCCGTTTAGGGAGCAGCTGGAGGCTCAGATGAATTGGGCTGAATGGGGAACTGGGCTCTCTTGATGATAGCACGTGGGATAACAAGGCAGCTCACAGACAGACTGGAGGTGGATGCTGGATGCTGCCAAAGCATGATAATAATACTGTTTACAAAAGACAAGAAGGAAGCAGGGCGGGAGAAGTTTGAGAACAGAGAGCAGAGGGATAAAATTAACAATGAACTATGAGAAGAAAAAAAAAATCAAACAGATTTTCGAATGAGATCAACAGGACAACTGTGTGCTGCACGCTGCCAAACCCACTTGGTCTGCAATTGCCTTCCAAATAATCAATGTCAGCTGAGGAAAGTCTCTCACCACAAGGTCCATTTAGTGGCTGCTGTGTTGCTATCAATCGCAGCATTTTCAGACAGAGGTTTCCACAATGGCAGTGGCCAGGTGTGGTGTTACAGGTGAGCGGGGGAAGTGCAGAGAATTTGCTGCTGGATTACTTTTCAAGGTCCATAAACGGGACATGGAAATAAATGGACTGTCACTCACAAATTGGTGTTTACAAGAAATGAATAGCAACTTTTCTTAAATGCTCGTTGCAATGATATGGGCTCCTTTCCCCACGCAGGTATCCACGTTCCGTGTTACACAGCCTCAGCTTGCAAAGCATTCTGGGGATTTTCATCTACAACTCCGTTTGGGGTCTGCATCTGAAAGTGCTCCATCTGGAGGGGGAGATGACCACTACCCCTCAATCCCCAAAAGTTATAGAACATGCTACGCTACGCAGTAGAAGTGCACTAAAAGAAAACAAAACCTCGTGAACCTTTTCTTGATATGACATCTTTTAAAGGCAGGATGACTGATTTGTAACACTAAGGTGCTGGCAAAAATTCTTACAAAAGCATTAATATAAGTTCTCTGATCTGCTACCTCTGTGGTAAATGTCTGGTTAGGAAAGATTGTCGTCATGGTTTAAAGAAACCAAAGATGACTGTTGGAAGGAAACAATCCACAAATAACAGTCTAATGAGTTAAAGGCTACACGCTGTGTTAATCCATCCATCCACCCTGACCTCCTCCCTACGAGTACTGGGAATTACAGCCCTGCATCTCATGGCTTCTTTCATTTCAGAGATCTGGCTCATCATTCTTTTATCTTTTTTATAGAGGCGGGGGTTACTAGGTGATAGGATAATTATTACTAAATGGATAGGGGCGGCTGTGGCTCAGGAGGCAGAGTGGGTCGTCCACTAATCCCAGGCTTGGGCAAGACACTGAACCCTCCTGATGGAGGCCAGCACCTTGCATGGCAGCTATGGCGCCAAGTGTGTATGAATGGGTGAATGAGACCAAGCTGTACAGCGCTTTGGGAAGCGTTAATGTCCATTTACCATAATATTTGGATCAGATTCAAACAGTCATGGTCTGTGTCTGCATGAGTGTTGTTTCCCGGTTTACTGCTTTGGTGTTTGAGTCTGTGTCCCGTCTCAGCCTCCCTCGTGTTTCCACCTGTTCCCCTGTGTTCACCTGTCGCTCGTCCTGTGTATTTATGTGTGTTCGGTTCAGTTGCGTCATAGTTTCATTGTAGTGCTGCTTTTGGGTTCCCCTCCTGCTGCATCATGCCACGGCCTAACACAAACATCCCACCAATATAATTACATTTCTACTAGGTGTCGATTAAATTACCAGCCACTTGCCACAAGGTGAACCCATATGCTTTGTCGGTGAATTTACTACTATGTAACGTAGCCTTGCCTTGAATGGAATTCATGTGTTACTTATTAGAAAGATTAATAAACTTTTGTGCAAATCAGATTTGAGTGTAAATCCAATGGTCCTGCAATTTATTTTTCCCCAAAGACACTGTTTTCTATTTTCTATGTCAGCACTGGGAACAATGATAACAAGAACGGTTCTCTCAACAGTACGACTCTATTCCCTCCATTCGAACCAAAGAGCTGTTGAAAAGAATTGGATTGTTCACAAATGTAACATCACTATTCCCTACAAAGTTTTGTGGCGTTATAACATCACGCTTCTTCCGCCTTTGCTCCTGGCAAAGAGGATTCATATTTCACCCAGCCACTATAGGTCCTTGTCAGTTTTATATGTAAACAGGATGGCAGCTGTGTAGAGGGAATAAGAGGGAGGGTGGCCGCCACACTACTGAACGTACATTTGCCGTTAAATTAGATGTTTAACTTTTTCAGTTTGCGTTTGTGGCTCACTGTGTGACCATGGCAACCACAGAAACTGCAGCAAGTGAAACAATACAGGAGCTGATGTGGCTGTATCTGAGTTCACTGAATGATTCACCTGCTCACCAGCAGAGAAAAGACAGAATCAATGAAGAGAAACTGTACCGGAAATGGCAATGCAGCTTTGTCCTGGGACAATAAACAATGATAGTAATGCAGATCATTAGAAAATATTGCTATATTAAAACATACTATATTGCTAACCATTCCCTCTATTTTAAGCTTCAACCCACTTACTCTATTTAGCTTTATGATGAGATCGTAGATGGTGGATAGCAACAGCCTGTAGTGTATAGACTGCTAAGATTGGAGGCTGCGGCTGAAGAGCAGTAGCCTGCTGCTGTCGATTAAAAATACAGAGCATCGACGTTGCATCGCTCTATGTCTGAAAGCACCTTTAAAGGCACGAGTGAGCTTTGCCACGTGCTCATGCCTTCAAGGATACCGTTCTGTTTTTCAGACACATGCGTCATGGGAGTGCAAAGTAGCAGAGACAGGGAAAAGACATAAGAGCAGACAGTTCAGGAGCAGTTCAACGATTTATTTGCAATAATGAATTTACATGCGGGTAATGCAGGTACTGATAGGTAGGAAGACAGGGAAGTAAGGGAGGGGGGGTAAGGTTCCAGGTCCAGGAAGCACAGGGAACAGACAAAGGCAAGACGGGAACACGGAATCCAAACACAGGGTACGCAGTGGAACAAACGGTGGCGGAAACAGGATGAATCGGTACATGTAGGAAAGGGACGAACGAGGCAATCGGGGGCAGGTGATCGCTGGAACACAGGTGAATCTAATCAAAACAGGTGGGACAGGAAGTAACACACACACGCAGGAAATGAACCAAGAGCATAGAGCGGTATGTTACAACTTGACTATTTTAATACAGACTTGATAAAAACATGAACCTTTAATATCTTCATCCTATTAAATTTTTAATAAATAATTGAGAATGAATGTAGTGAACAAAATTTCAACCTGTTGACCAAGGCGAGTAATTCCTGCAGGTCTGCAAGTCTGCATAGTCAGCACAGCAGAGGTTACCGTGAACTAAACTGTGGACCACTTTTCATTACCCGGACCAATTCGCACATGTCAATTAGCCTGGAACCTCTGTGTTTATCTTCAGCTGCCAGCGGCGTTATGAACGGGTGCAGACCAACAAAACATGTGACGCAGCGCTGAGTCATTCCTGTCCTGGAAGTATGACGCACACATCTTTCTTGTCGGCAAAAGCTTCCAGTGCAGTTGTTTGTTCTTTTATAGAAAAAATATCATCCAGTTGGTTAAATACTGACGTGATAGCTACATCAGCGGCTGCCATGTTGGTTGTTTATAAAAACGGTGGTCCTCTGTACATTCATCGTATCAAACCCGCCGCATATTAGATAAACAGTTGTGATTGGCTCGACCAGGGCCAGATGTATCTGCCAGAACTACTAAAACAGATTCCTGACTTTCCACTTGCCTTAAACCAAAATGCATTCACTGACCACATCTTTCTAAGTTTCATAAACTGTTACATTTATGTTCAAAATCTAACATGACACAGCATTTCTGTAAACCAGACTGCAATTTGCTACATTCTGCTGCATTTACATTAGAACAAAGTTTGATTATTATCTGTCGTGTGACGTCCTAAGAGGACGTCGACGATCGCGGCTACAGGACGCCTTTCCCGGCGTCACAGTAGCTATACTACTGTATATACACTGCTCAAAATAAATTAAAGGAACACTTTGAAAACACACCAGATCTCAGTGGGAAAAAACATCATGCTGGATATCTATACTGATATGGACTGGGTAACGTGTCAGGAAGGGATGCCACATCGTTTGATGGAAATGAAAGTTATCAACCTACAGAGGGCTGAAAAGACACTGAAAATAAAGTGAAAAAATGATGCAGCAGCTAGTCCATTTTGCTAAATTGTCATTGCAGCAACTCAGAATGGTCCTCAGTAGTTTGTATGGCCCCCACATGCTTGTATGCTGCCTGACAACGTCGGGGCTCCTAATGAGACGACGGATGGTGTCCTGGGGTATCTCCTCCCAGATCTGGTTCAGGGCATCACTGTGCTCCTGGACAGTCTGAGGTGCAACCTGGCATCGACGGACTTAATCAAAACTGTAAAACTGGATAACAAAACCTGAAAAAACCTGCTCTCATCTGTGAAAAGCGTAGGGCGCCAGTGGCGGACCTGCCAATTCTGTTGTTCTATGGCAAATGCCAATCGAGCTCCACAGTGCCGGGCCGTGAGCACAGGGCCCACCAGAGGACGTCGAGTGGGCATGAAGTCTGTTTCTGATTGTTTGGGCAGAGACATTCACACCAGTGGCCTGCTGGAGCTCATTCTGTAAGGGTCTGGCAGTGCTCATTCTGTTCCTCCTCGCACAAAGGAGCAGATACCTGTCCTGCTGCTGGGTACAGGACCTTCTATGGCCCTGTCCAGCTCTCCTAGAGTAACAACCTGTCTTCTTACGTGTCCTTTAAACGACTGTAGCTTCTC
>JAVQJF010050752.1:0-35548 GCA_036023855.1 Gadopsis marmoratus | reverse complement strand
GGCTAAAGTGACAGTAACTGCTACTCTGCTAAGATAGGCTAGTTTCCTGTAGCAGGACTAGTTTAACTGCTGTTACTGTTTTCTCCGTCATGAAAGAAGTTATCTATGTCCTTAATTATGTGGGTTGGCAAACCGAAATAACAACATATCACATAAAAAATTATTGTTTACTTAAAGAAAGAACACAGGTAGGATGACCTGTAAATTTAGCTTCAGCTAAGGAAATCTGTGATTACCTCACATGCTAGCTTTAGCTTAAAAGAGCGCTCTTGCTTTATCTCCAGGTCCATGCTACTTTTACATGCAGTTTCTTTTTCAGAATTTACAAAATCCTTATTCATCCTGTAAAACAAGTGACAGATGTTGACCAAATATGTAGTTAGGCTACTGTATTTCGGCTTTGTCGGTCAGTACAGATCCCTACACTCTCAGAACAAAGGGTGCAGAAGCATGGAAGTTCACACAAATAATCAAATTCCCTGCTAAAAACGTACAACATCCTCACGCTAACTCCGATGAATGAATTAATTTAGTTAGGGGGACTCCGCGAACGTTTGAATGAAACCAAGACCAGTGAAGTGGGATATTGAGCCATAAAAAGAAGCGATCCCAGACTCCCACCGTATCTTTTCCTGACAGCTCTTCTGGATGGCACCTTCTAAAGGAGAGAGATTGGCAGAAAAGCCATTCATCCCTAAACTTCCCCATAATTACCCAGGAAGAATCAAATTAGCTCCTGACAAGATAATTCACTCACTGCCTTAATCTGCCTCGGACTACTCGCGCCCACAGATAAAACAGCTAAATGCTCGAGCTTTTGATAAGAATTTATAGTCAAAAGGCAGAACAATTTAATGAAAATCTTGTCTGTCTCCAACATGTGTATGTACATTCTATGTGTTTACATGTGCTTTTTAACATATGCTGCATGTGTGTGTGCCCTTTTAAAGTGTATAGCCTTGGTGCACGTAAGAGAGACATAATTGACTCGAGGCTAAACAAGTAGCGATCCCGCTGCTCTTTATTTGACTGGCACACCGTCATTGGATTTGTGTCCTGCACAATTAAAAGGAGGGAGGAGGTACACTTGGAATCCATTAGACAACCATTGTGTGCAGTTTGCCGATGTCTTCAGCCAAGAACATATTGGAAAAAACGTCAAAAGTAACAGTGCTGCCTCGTCATACCTTGACAGACTCTAACATCACACCAGCTTGTTCTCTTTGAAGACATCTGTCTTTACAGTTCTTAACAATGTGGCTTTATCTTTACATTAAAGTAAATATCTCTGGCAATATTATTTTAAAACCACTTCTTTGGTTGAACACTTTGACATTTAACATTCAAAAACAGTATGATTGTGCATGAAAGCCAGAAAGACTGCTTAAATAATCAGAGAAAAACAGCTACCATTTAAAACGGTCCTTTAAATGTTCTGTTTTCATGCTTTTCTTCCCACAAACTCTGCTTTCCAAACCGCAGCTCAAACAAGACTGTTCATTGCGTCTGGGAGCTCCACACCTTTTTAGTACGTCAGCACAGCTGTAATTGGGGTCGTCTTCAGTCCTCTTAAAAACACCACTAGTTCAAAGGCTGTCTCGCATCTTAGTATTTGGAACACCTCCTTTCTTGGAGTTTACAGATAGCACCTTGAAAGTGATTTATGTACTCTTCCTAAAGTCGTCTTTCAGCCTGTTTACAGAGCATCAAGCAGCCATTACAGATTGGCCATGAGGTATTGATGGGCAGCTCTGTAAAAAGTCGCCTTGTGTTGCGTAAGAGAGTCAGTGCGTTTTTGTTTTGTGTGTGATAGCCCTCAGTCTTTTGGGGATGAGTCATAGCTGCGTATGTGCATGAGTGTTTGTGTGCTTGTATGTCTACAAATTCATCAAAATGTGTGTGTGTGTGTGTGTTTGTGAGGGTGTGGATAGACGCACCTGTCTTATGATAAACCCGCGACAAACAGATGCCACATCATTCAGTAGTGTGTGTGACGGACCACGGCTTCGGCGATTGCATGCGTGTGTTTGCTTGTTTGTGTGTGTCCTCACCCCCTGCGAGAAGTAAAATGCTGCAATCCCCAGAGGCCAGAAACAGCAGAGCATGGAGAAGATGGCCAGGCCCAGGTGGTCCCGTGGAGGGACGACTATGAAGTTGTCCTCGCTCTCACTGTCGCTGGAGCAGTCCGTCTGCACAAAGAACAGCAACTTTGGTCAGAACACACACACGCACGTGTTGTGGCCGGCACATGCACAAATGTTACGGTTCGTGAGTGGTGAACAAACAGACGGGTCCAGTTATGTATGAAATCTATTCATACGTCTATGTAAAGTTTGCATGAAGGAATCGTTCGACATTTTGGGAGATATGCTTTCGTGCCAAGAGTAGCATAAAGATAGGAAACAGCTAGCCTGGCTGTCCAAAGGTAACAAAATCCATCTATCAGAACCTCTAAAGTTCACTAATTTGCATGTTAATTCTTGTTGTTTTAGTCCTTACAAAAGTGTGAAAGTGACAAATTGTGGGGAGGTTTTAATCAACCGTAAATCCACAGTTTGTCATTTTTACACTCCTGTTTTTGTATGAATTAGACAAACAACCATTGTTACCGTTAGCATACAAACATGACCAATCCAAGTGGTACCAATCTTATCATCTAGCTCTTGCTAAGAAAGTGAGTAGGCGTGCTTTCTAAAATGTGGAGCAATTAATTTACAGTAAACAATTTCTAATTAATTGCAACCCTCATTCTACATAATAGTTTGGCAGTTTTATTCTTCCCTTCATCCCTAACATGTCATATCCCCCACAAATATGTGCAGCGCCCCTGTCAGCCAATCTGAATAAGTAAACAAAAGGTGTAGCATCCTCTTTCACTGTAAAAGATCAAAGAAAAAGTTTCCCTTCAACAATCTGTGTAGAGGTGATTTTTAAGTCGACCGGGTGGAGAAAGAATCTGCATTCAATGAAGAGGAAAAAGGCATTTGTATAATGGGAAACAAAACAAAGACGAGTCGCTGCATGCAGGACCATTTGCTTCCACGTAATATCACAGCTCGCATTCATGGACTTTTTGTGATGGCCCATTAGCTTCTCATTAGTTCTGAGATATGCAGATTCCTACGTTTTGGCATCTAAACAGCAGATGGCATGAAAAAAGCTACAGTTGAAAGTACACTCAATTTCAGATGCGAAATAGTTATGAATCAGACACACCTCTTCCCTCAAGCTTTATGAAACTATTTCACGCTCCACACAACATTCCTCACATGGAACTGAAATGCCTTCAGCAAACGAGAATAGACATTCATACATCTGCATACTGTTTAGGGGGTTATAGATTCTCAGCCCTGATCCACATGCAGAAAATTAAAGTTGGTTTGTTATGACCACATTTGGCCAAACAAAGTTTAACACACACAGCGTACCTTCCTCCAACAAAGGCAAGACTAAGAACTGATTTATCTTCCACGGTGCCGGTAATGAAAAGAGATCGCAGATTGAGGCCACAGTCTCTATATGAGCCATTAAGCTGCATCCTTCACACATCATCCTGTTTGAAGGATGATCCCACATGAGGGTGGAACATGCGAAATAAATGAAAGAAATCAAGGCTAACAATGTACTGTTGTGTCAAAGAAACTGAGTTTCATATCAAGCTGATGGGAGGTATCAGATGTGGAGTATTGAGCTGTTTTCAAAAATCAAATCATCACATTCAAGATGGTAATGCTGTTGCCTTCATTTTCATTGAGCAATCTGACATCTCATCACTATGTAATCCTTATTTTACTAAGCACTGAGTTTATAACTCTTAATCCCTGCATGTGTTTTTGTGGCTGTGGTGTACCTAATGAATTTGGACATCAATTTTAAACACTAAGATTACAGGGCTTCTATTGAGGTACATTTGTGCCTTTTTTTATGCAGGAAAACAGAATAGGTTTGGGAGCAAAATTATCAACACTGCAATCAAAAAATGGTTTATTGCAAATAAAATAAATTTGCGATGAAAACGTGTATTAATGTCAATCATAAAGTTTTGTTTGTGATTCCAAACATTTCTGCAGATTTTGCTTGCTGTTCATCTGATTTCCGTGGGCGGGTCCTACGCTGAAAGATGCAAGACACGTTTCTATTGGCCAGTCTCTATCGGAGTGACAACTTGGCAACAACGAGAGAGGAAAAGAGTCCGGAGAAACTCAATACGCATGTATGTTTCTTTATACATAACGTCTGTCTTAGTAATAGCAATAATGTTATGATTGAGCTTTTTTTTATTTATTTGCAAAAAACATGTTTTTTATTGCAGTGTTGACACTTTTGCGCAAACCTATTTTATGATTGCAGTGTGCAAAGTTTTGCTCTCAAACCTATTCTCTTTGACTGCATAAAAAAGACATAAATGTACCTCAATAGGTTTCCAGCCTCAAACACACATTGATATCTTACCAGGGTGGACATACACCTTTACAGTATTTTGAGCCTACCCTGGTGTGTTGGCCTCAGGACTGGTCAGGTCTAGCCTTGTCAGTGTTAGATAGAGTTGTTATTTTGTTCTGGGCCTGGTGTAGCTGCTCTAAAAAACAAGACATCTTTGTCCGAATTGCATCGGGCTCATGACTCCTTTTACTCGTGAATTATCAAAGCTTCTCTGGGTTAACTGTCCATAACCCAGAGGTGGCATAGGAATTGATTTTACGGATATTGTAACATTTCTGGGCATTTTATTCCTTTGTTACAGAGTAGACAGTAAAGAGATGAAAGGAAAAACTAGGGCAACGTGATACTCTTATCTTGTTAAATTTTAAAGCAATATTTTAGGAAAACCACCAGTGAAAACAATTATATTAGTGTCAGCTTAATACAAAGGTACATTTTGTGCATGAATCATTTGAATAAATAAGGGCTAACTACGGACTAATCTTTTAAAGACATGTCATTTTGTTGTGTGCACTATGAGTGTTTTATTTCAATAAGCAAGAGTGCAGTACAGTTCTGTTTGCTTTATTAAAAGTTAAATTACTATAACTCAGTAAGCGTGTTGGGAATGCATTTGCTTTGAGGGGTGAGTCAGTTTTCAATTAGATTTAATAACATGCAGCCCTTACAGTCATGTTGCCTGATTGGTGGGAGTGGGGATCAGTGGGTGGTTGAAATGTTTGGGGGCGCTGCCCACTAACGCTAGGGGCAACACTGGATTAATTCCATCCAAAAAAAGACAAAGCAAGTCAAGCAAAACCTTTCTAATCGGTCTCAGCAACCTCAGACAATGCCACCCTGTGCTGTCAAGCTGGACTGACACAGACCCCCTCTGAGAGGATCGATATACTTTCATTCTCTTCATAATGCAATGCTGAGGGGGAAAACGTTCATAACACGTGAGCGTAACGCAGCCTACGTTCTGCATAATGTCGTTCTGCCTTCATGGCCTTAAGCAGAGCGCTCTGGTGCAATCGCTGCAGTGCCAGCCCTGCTCTGCTCTGTGCCTTAGAGCTTACTGACAATATCTGAACAGCCTTCTGGCTGTTTGGGGAATGAAAACACACATCATCCAGGGATCCTGGCTGCTTGGTCGGCTTAGGTTACCAGGGAAGAGGGAGAGAGATGTTGAAGAAGCAGAGGGAGTCAGTCAAGCAAGCCAACAATGAGGTCGGCTGGAGTCGGAGCGGACCTGCAGACAGGAACACGCAGACCTGTCTGGATGTACAGGACGGTCATTAATCATATCAGGAGATCCAGAGCAGATTAAAAGAGGCCACCAATCCCTCTGCTAAGCTGTCTCATGGAGCAATTATTAGAGTGTGATCACACCATTATCTTTTGTTTATCGTCAAATTCACGTGACCCACAAAACATGTTTCTGTGCTTTACTGAGACGCCGTATTGGATTTAAAGTAACCAGAATATTAGTGTCATCCGTTCACCACCTCCCCCATACTAGAGAATCCTAATAACTATGCATGCTGGTGCTGCTAGCTGCGCTCAGATATGTGTTGTGGGGCGTGAATCCTGTCAACATGAGCAACAG
This sequence comes from Gadopsis marmoratus, assembly GCA_036023855.1. NCBI lineage: Eukaryota > Metazoa > Chordata > Actinopteri > Centrarchiformes > Percichthyidae > Gadopsis > Gadopsis marmoratus. The sequence continues at coordinate 29,517 of JAVQJF010050752.1, read as the reverse complement.
GTTGACAGGTAATGAAGAGTTAATGGATGGTTTCAGCACTCTGCCATGACAGCATAACCAAGGGGAGGGCTTGTGTAATATATTTGTTCCCAAATTGCCTCCACAACATACAGGAAATGTGGCCCTGTCCACTTTTTTTTTTACCCCCTGCTCTCCATTCACCCTGGAGATTTGTCTTTGTACCTTATCTTTGTACTCCTGTGTGTAGTAAGGCAGTAATATTATGAAGAGGGTGAACGTGAATTTTAATGTATCTTTGATTTGAACAACTCTACTGTGTACTACCTCTCTCACAGGTTTGTCACCTTTATTTGATTTTCTTTATATCTGTGAGCTGCTAACATGTCTTCAAATTCAAACTACAAAGATGATCCCTGTTCATGATTTACACATGACAGTAAAATAAACACATAGAGATAGGCTTTGCCTCCAGAGCACACAGTCTACATGTTGTGACTGTGACTTTCTTTGATATGCTTTTGAATTCAGATTCGTATTATGAGAGCCGGCATCGTAAATTGGACGCCACAGGCGGGAAAAAATGAATATGTCCTTTCCCATTGCCGTGCTATACAATACAGCCAACATAGTTATTGAGTCCATAAAAACTGTACAATCAAAGGTTGCATGCTGTGAAAAAAAAAGCTTTTGAATCTGAGCAATGCTTGCTTGAATGTACAGGAGAGGTAAAAGGAAACCACAAATGACAAATGCATCACAAATTACAAGGCTCTGACCACACTGAATCAAAGCACTCACAGAAATGAATGTTGTCTTTTCAACCATTTTATAAAGCGAAAGCCAGGGGTTCAGATTATACAAATTAATTGCTTAACTGTGCAGCTACACAAAGGTGAAGTATAGAGAGAGGTCTAGATGCAGAAAACTACTTCACAACCACAGGGAATTCAATTACTTGGCTGAATGCATAAGCAAAGTTAATGAGAAAATTCCATCAAAGATGCAATATAGCACAAAAATGTTACACATTTTTACTATTCTGACACAGAATAGGTGTTTGTGGGAAATCACAAAAACTAGGTATTGTGTTATCGTATAATTGCTGTCTGTCGCAACAGTGTCCTGTGTCCACGAGAAAACATCCCATTTGAAAAGGGAGTAGGCAGAAGTCATTAGGATCTGTGCCCTCTTAATAGTCCCCTCTCATTCAATTATATTTCTACAAAAGACGGCGCGTGTTCACTTTGCATAAGAGTCATCTGCAGGTCATCTGGCCTTGCCTGTCTGTCGCGAGGCAGTTCTAGCCGCGACAACATTCAGTCGCACCCTCTGCATCCTAATGCAGCATCGGTGCAACGTGCACTGGGCCCGTATCCATGCTCCAGATGGTCACGTTAAGTTATTCAAGGTAGGAGTCCCATGGCCCCAGATGTGACCAGGGAGTTGTCTTAACGGCCTGTACTTCATCAGGCACTGTGATGGAGCGATACCAAAGGGGGCAGTTGGTATAAAGAAATGCAAGCTTTGCCACACGCTTAATAAGACCTTGTGATTTACTCAGTGCCTGGGCTCAGCAGCCCTGTGAGGTCCACCACATACAGGAGCCTCAGAGGGACACTCAGTCACAGTGTGTGATCACAATGATAAGAGAATCGTCAGTCCTGTCAAACATGTATTATAGTCATGGGGGGGGGGGGGTGTTGTACTACCTGCAGAGAATTAATTTATGAACAAAATATTTGTAATTTTTTTCTTTCCATTGCCCCATGGCCTCTTGTTGACAGGTGTGCAATTTAGGCATGGTGTAATGAGGCTACAGCAGGGAAACACTGCACATCGCGCTTAGCATTCACAGCGTGACCTGTTGGAAATGCACAAGCAAAACTGTGCTGTGGAGCAAAGAAATACGTGATTAAATCTGACAAAAATAACAAGGCATTCTTATGAAACCAGAATACCTCTCGTACGTTCCGCATTATTATATTATTATATTAGAAAACAGTTGTTGAGGCATCCTTGTGGCCTAAAACCTGACTGTGTGCACATACTCATGCAATCATCCTTCCACGCAAATAAAAAACAGATCCAAAGTCTTAAGATTTCAGCTACAATATAAACAAAATCAACACCTTCCTACACGTTGAGCTGATTGCCTGATTAGCCATGATTAGCATGTGCCTATAGCCGTTATATATGGGATATGACTAGGCTGTATTACATATTCATACACAATGAGAAGGTGACCTGGCAGACTAATGGAGAGCAACATTGTGGCTGTAAGTCAGAAAAGCCTTAACATTTTGAAACTGCCCACATATTCTATAGAACATTTACATTTCAAATTTAAAACCTGTGTTCAAATACTAATCAAATATATTTGCCAGGAAAACACGTAAATGATTTATGTCTCAAAATACAGAGTAAACACAGCAACCTTAAATCTTGCAGATGAATTTCTCAAGATTTCATGTCACTATATTGTGACTGGTGGCTACTGTGGCCACGTTGTGTTTTTATGGCACATTACCCAGAGTTCCCTTCAATCCGAAATGTGGGGCGGTATTTCAGCGTAGCATTTCTTTATGTATCGCAACATAAAAGCTGAGTCCCAATTCAGGGGTTGTATCCTGCAAATTGTGGCCAGTGAGAAACTGCATCTGCTCTCATCTTGCAGCACAAAAGCTCTTTATGGGGCCATACAAGTTTCAGTAAGGTGCTGTTTTTTTCAAGTGCCTTTTTGTTAAAATGACAATTATTTACCCCAGTGACCTAAATAAACCCATAGTGTAAACAATGGTGTAAAGTGTATTAAATTATTATTAACTATTGAATACAATTGGCAGACTAATGTTTAAAATATGATCAGTTAAATGTGATGTTTTAATCAGTTTCACAAACATTACTGATGCAAAGAAACCCTTTAGCAGCATCAGAAAGGTTTAACAACAGAGTCATTATGGAACATTACACCCTGCATTAAGAGTAAATCATTCTGAGAGTGATAGCAGGTTCCAATCTGGGGCTGCCTTTTTTGTATATATTTGGATTGTACCTTTTAAGTTTCAAATGCTTTATGATGCTACTTCTATGGCTGTGTCTGACCATTTGTGCAACTTTCCGAAACTGACAATCCCACATTCACACCCACTTCATCCCAACAACTGAGTGCAACGCTGTGAATGACTTCCAGGAGAGACGGTCTGGAAATGTGCAACGTTATCCTGATATCAATATAACAATATCTCGTCTTCTCTGTCGCTATGATGGATACGCTTTTCACCCCATCAACAGCTGGTCGGACAACACGTCGTACAAACTAGTTCTCATGCCCTTATGCGGCTGTTTTTACTCTGTAATACAGTAATTCTTCTCTAATTCTAATTCTCAGTGTAGAGACCAGAGTATGATGGCTTTCCACCTTTGTCTTACACTCAGGGTATAATTATCACCTAACGTCTATGACAAAAATATTGATCTGCAATGTTTTCAGTCCTCAAAGTCAAAGCTTCACATAGTAATTACAGTATGTTGAGAAAAGAGGGGTGCAAAAGGGGTGGAGTTCAGATTGTGCAGACTTTCTGAAATGTGGTGCAAACACTTCGTTACTGAACACCACAATAATGGCTACAGATGTATGTGTTTACTTGTCGATACAGGTATCTGTACAGGTGCGACGGTGGATGTATTAAAAGGTGGATGGGGCCGAGATTTCTGTGATACGCCACTGCTGCTAACTCCCACTCACTCTGGGAAGGGATGGTGTAGGCAGAAGGACGAGAGTGTAGACAATCAATCAACCTGCAGCAATCATTATAATTGTGACAGCATGCAGTTTCCCACCTGGGTACTGGAACATTGCCAACTGTGATCCACGATTAAAGAACCGCTGCTGGTGTTTAAACCAAGGTCTCTGCAGTGGTGGGCGGGTGCTTTTCCCCCAACACCATTCTAGTGCATATACTGTATAATAGCGTGCTAAATAGTCTCAACTTATTGACTTCATCTGGTTGAATTTGCACAAATTTGAACTGCCAGACTGCCTCTTTATTATGGATTCAAAGTTTCAAAACTGAAATCTTGTAGAGTTCTTTAAAATCGACCCTTCAAGCCCTAAAGGAGAGGGTGATCCTTTCCTTCTGCACAACGCCCACAGCATATTAAGTGTAAATAAATAATGTTGAAGCAAACAGGGTCTAAAGTCTTAGGCCTTATTTACGAAAAGTATTCTCAGTAATCAGACGACCTCAGGGTGAGAGAGGAGCCGGGGTTTGAGCCGCTCTCTCTCTCTCTCTCTCTCTCTCTCTCTTGTCAGTGGTTGAGCCGTGAGAGTCGACTCGTCACATCTGCAAGCTACGTGGAAAGGCAGTCGCAGGGAGAGAGGCGTCATAACATTTCAGTTTCTAAGCAGCTTTTTTTTCTTTTTAAAATAAAAAGTCTGTCCCTCCTCCTGCACCAAACCGGAAATTAAAATTTTGAGAATAACTTGTCATTTTGTCTGTAATTCTCACCAAGGCCGCTCAAGTAAAATTGTTGACATTTCAAACACGATTGTATACGTCAGAGTTGCACAAAGAACAACAGTTTTGAGATGCTTGATCGGATCGTCAGCTGATGGTGGCATCACAGTATGAGAAGAAACACCAGAAGATTCTACCGATGGTCATTTATTTAATGATGGCTGTGTGTATTTGGTTGTTTCCTTTGATTTGATTTGATTTGTTTTAAGCACCCAATGTAAAACCAGTGATTTATGGGAACTGGAAAAAAAGGATAAGGGATTTATTTCTTCTTGGTACCTTCACAGAACAAGCTCAGCAATAAAGTTATATTGTTTGACATGTCGCAATTTCCATTACTTTTCTAGAGCCACAGAGTGCAGATTACAATTTATGTAGCTCAGAGAGAAGCACCAAACCATGTGATAAATATCCCCAGTTAGCAGAGGACAGCAAGCTTTAAAATCCATTGGACAGACCCGTTTGCTGCTACACTGAAACGGTCCAAGAGAACGGTTTGTCATTTACTGCTAAATGAGAAATGGGATATCGCTGAAAGATTCCACTAGAATATGTGACACAGGCTCATATTGGGTGCTGGGCCCTTCAAGGAAAGGAACAATATGTGTGCACTGAACTGCAGCACGGCTACATTTTAGATTTAATGAAGACATGAGCGCTCATGTCCCCTCAGATTTAGTGAGAATAGATAACCCCTCCAATCAAACCTGGTCTGATATAAAATGCTGCAGAGGTGAGGTAGGGGGCAGTTAGAAAGATGCCTATTTTAAAACTGATCTCTCTATTGATTTCACTCCCACGGCCATGACTTCAGCGCTCCATTGCCTGTGCTGGAGAAGGAAAAGGGTACAGTCTGAAAAGCTGAGAAGAGGCCATTTTTATTGGAGTATTGCACAGGGGGCAGGACTACCACATGTTCAAATTATTATGCGAATATGAAATGTACTGAAAGATTTCATGCACTGGAGACGGTGCACCAGATGGCAGACAAATAGAAATGGAGGGTCTTATCACTAACTCAAGTGCCATTTATTTTTATGTAGGTGAAAACGCAGGACGATTTCATGGGACCGACTGCGTGACTGCAAGATCAAAGATATCCAGGGTCACGTCAGCTGGGGAGCATTGTCCATAAAGTTATAATCCTTATAATCCAAACCCAAATTTTGATACTATTTAAATTCATTCTGCTGTTAGCCATTACATGTATTTCATCTGATTATTATAGCTCCTTATATATTGGTTTGCATTGTGAGTGTCGTTCCACTAATCCACAGAAGCATCTTGTGCTTTTGAAGATGGAGCACATTCAGGTCGGGACAAGTACAGCGAACCGCGATTCACAGTTCAAATAACACAAGTTGCACGAGTTGCTCATCTTTTTCTGTTGTATTTCTGACAGAGTAGCATCTCAAAGCATGTTTCCTGCCCCAAGTGATTGATAAACGTGTCATTACAAACTTGAAATGAACTTTATTAATATTAAGACGTTCTTAGCATATGCCCCAGAGACTAACAGGTGTCACCAAATCAACCAGAACGGGAAATGTTAAGGATTATAACTTTAAAGGGAGTTACAAATGTCTTCATGATATTAAGAAATGTGTGGTTCTTAGGAAGAAGGGCAGCAATGGGATCTGCTTAAGTTCAAGGTTAATCAAGTCCTGCTGCTTCATTAACCCCAGTTAGCTCCTCAACCTGAGGCCACCACCATGATCCCCAGGGGTAAGTGGTTTAAACCGATGCCTAGAACTTGACCATCATTCTTATTCTTCGTTAGATGTGCTAACTTTGCCAGATATAGAATACAGAAGATCTCCCAGACACAACTCGCAGACCCACAGGTCCACAGTAACGAGCCTCCCACCTTATTATGGTTTAGCAAGGAGCAACAGTACGCCGTCTCCCCTCAGCCAGGACGGTGTCACTGCATCTAACAATGCCCATCTAAGGACAGCAGCATCTAAATCTAAAGACAGCAGCATCTTTAGGTCATTTGCAAAACTGACGACACTGACACACAAAACGTAAAAAATGGCCAAATGCATTCTTCTTCCTTCAGTTTTGACAAACAAAACCTCAGTTCCATCGCCTCCTCTCTTTACGATCACTTTAATTGTTTATCAGTGCACGCGATTTTGTTGTTGCTACTGGCACTTTTCTGATTCTGTTGCCGAACAACTGAATGGGTACAAAGCAAAGCAGTAATTTGCCCATGGCTCGTAAATGCTTCCTGTTACAATATCGATCAAATCACTGAAAGCATAAATATAAACGCAGGTTTGCTTCTCCCGTGTGAATTTCTGTATATGCATTCAAAACTTGAGGTTACAGCAGGGCCGTGAACAGGCACGCAGCACGTCATAGTTTCAGCAAAAGCAATGTTTTTGGTGGGTTTGGATGGAAAATCAAAACAGAGAAGCCTTTTTCAGATGTAGCTTGCTGAATGTGGACGTGGTCTCAGCAGTCAGTGAGGGGGGTCCACTTGGCAGGCCTCCAGTGCTTACTGTACACTTGTTAAGGCTGGAGATGATAAGAGAAGACAGATGACATTTTTTTTTTGCTTGTCCGGCACAGAGACCTCTAACATTGTAATCTTTAGCTCGGTGTTAAGGCTTGTCTGCCTCTGAAGACATTCCCTTTGCTTTAATCTTCTACACGCAGGGCAGAGTGCACAACTGCAACCGTGCCGCTAAGAGGGATGAAGTACCTTGCTTAGGAGCCCTACAGCAGCGCTAGTGCTTATTATCACTGACCCTCTATTTATGAGACGTTTTGCTTACAAATTGCACTGTTGTTTTCCAATATTCCACTCCAAAAGAATACATGCAAGTCAATGAAAAAGGGAGGGGGAGAAAGACTTAAAGTGGTGTTACTTGAGGATATACAAACAGAAAAGTACTGAATGAATAAAAAGCAATAAAGAAAACGATGAGTAGATGTAAGGGATGAAAAAGGTTCTTGACAAAAAGAAATACTTCGAATGACTCTGTTCCAATAAAAGGTTTGTCCTCTGCAGCTATTACTGAACTCTCTAAAGTGAGAACAAGAGGTTCAAATCATACGAGGACGGCAAATCTTTCAAGTAACATCATAACAGCTACCGGTTTCTTAAAACATAATTTAAAGGTTGACAGGTAGGGGAAAGAAAACAAAGGAAAATGTTGAAATTTCTCTTCTACTTTGCCGATCCTCCTCAGGGGCTGTCTGTGCTTTGCTCACGCGCTCTGATAATTGGGGAATTTCTGCTGTATTTAATAAATCAATTTCAAAATAAAATATACAACTGTACATTACTCTCCTCATCGCATGTGAAAACACCAGGCTTTGGTTGAAGGGAAAGCAAAATGAGCCCATCTTGCACCTCCTGGAGTTAATGACCTTTTATTCTCTCACAGTCTGGACCTCGAAGAAATTCTTCCGTCACTTCCTCAAGCCAAGTCCTCCTCCAAATCTTAGCAAAGTTGACATTAATAACTCTGATCACTGCAGCTGACATATTGTAACACGCTGTTTTGACGTATTTGCTGCTGTATGAACTTGTGAGGGACGTTTTTTGGTTTTCAGTAAGAAAAGTTTGCTAATCTCAAAGAAAGCTGCAGTGTTTAATCAGCTTTCTTGTATTGTCATCTAGTTAAAAAGTGTTGATGAAATCCTCCCAGATAACATGTGTATTATGCATCTGTAATGGCTGTATCGTTCCACATCGCAGGATTATGATGATTGTGGATTAGCACATCGAGCAAGGTTCAGCTAAGCAGCGCGATTGGTGAACAGCGTGATTTCTAGGGACAAACTCTTGCAAACTCTTTTCTTGCTGAGCACTTTTCAGCTGAATCAAGCAAAAAGCCATTACAGCTTACTGATTCCTTTATTAAATCAATACAACTCACTGAGGAGGAGCCGCTTATAAAGAGAAACCGACAAGACGGAGTGGGATTAAAAAAATTTAAAGACCCAGTTGAGACGTGGAAAGTGAAGAAAAAGGAGCAGAAATGCCTGAAAGGTGTCCCTGTATTCCTGCTCACACCAAAAAGTGCTACGGCTAACTCAGTTAGCAAGCGATGAGCTCGGCTATTGGAACAACATGTACACGCAGTTTTCCAAAAGGTGGTACATAATTATACCATCGACTCTCGCAGTTTAAGCTTCAGCTGATGAGTCACACAGCTGATAAACGACGCTAGGTTCCTCCATTTTGTACATTCCAGCTCTGCATTCCCTAAAACGTTGGCACTGTCAAGACGGATTTGCTATTGGTCAACAGTGCCAAATCGCAGGTCAAAGTGAGCCAAACTGAGCCAGTTCGCAGCCTTAGATCCTCAGGTGGAGTCGTGCCAAAGTCGAGGCGTAAATCTAAAGGTGACCATGCTTTTGCCATCACAAGCCCTCGACTCTGCAACACCCTGCCTGAGGAGATAAGGCTGCAGAATCAGTAACCTCCTTTAAATCACTTCTTAAAACCCATTTTCATAGACTTGCTTTCATGTGATGTCGTCTTAATGTCATATTTCTATCGCTTTTATTGATTTTATTGATTTTTTTTGTATTTATTAATCTTTTATCTTTATCTTGCTTTCGTTTTGCTTTATTTTATTTATCTTTTACTGCTTCCTGTAGTCCGTGCCCTCGGGTTCACAATCTGTGTGCTCGGTTTGCGTTTTTTCTACACAGCAGCAAATGGAGCCATTACACACATGCATGCAGTTCTTACTTACTGAAGTAAATTCAGATTTATCCAGATTAGCAAAATCAGTTAAATTGATTTAGCTTTGTGCTTTTGAAGTTTCACCATTTTTATTATGTGTAATTTAGCATTCACTGTGCTTTTCACTTGAAAACCAACATTAATGAGCAGTCAAGCAGCCAGCTTGCTAACATCATGTTAACAGCTAGCCACCTTCCCAAACTTTCACTTTTATTTGGGTTAAATCATAAATCAAGTCTGTATAGAATGCTCCATGGGGAAATGCATCCCTATTGTGTAATGATCCTCTCCATTTGCTGCTGTGTAGAAAAAAATGCGAACCGTGCGTATGGATTAGACATAGAAATTAATTTTTTTCTACCATATGACCCCAGAGGGGCTCCGTACCATCATACCTATAATAGTAGCACATGGTGCCCTCTCATGTATCATTGCTGTCGAGCTGACAGTGCCTTATAATGTTACACCAGGCCAAATCGCTGTCATGCTGCTAATCAAAATAAAAACCTGAGAAATCACGTTGTGCAGTCATCATTTCCTCAAAGAGAGAGCTCCCTACAATTCCTCCATCCAACAATACAGACACACACAACCGCTGTGTAACTACGAAGAAATGAACAGTTCGGAAAATTGAAGAAAATTGCCGGGATATAAAGGTATCATGTTCCATCCATTTGTCACACTCCCAATCCCAGCCCACAGGAAGTCTCCACTACCTAAACCTTTCTTCTTCTTTGTGCCTTCCTCATAAAGAGAAAATGAGATTGAAGAAATCTGAACTGAAATAGAATCCAGAGTTTCCACGCGAAGGTTTTTCAAGAGATAAACGCAGCATTCTGCACTCATTTATCTAAAACATTGTACATTGACTAATACGGTGAATGTACGGAGTGTGTCTCAACACAACACATACTCACACATTACACGATATCCTGAATGTTACTTTACATGGAAACAGGAGAGTCTCCTGGATGATGTAATGATCCCATAGGTCTATTTTTATGACCACACTGGTTAAACGGGCTACTCTAAATACTACAATGCCCATGAGCCTTGGCCACAGTCAGAGGCACGAATCAGTGCGCAGAGCAAATTCAAAGAGCTTTGTCTTTCAAAACATACTTGCTTAATTCTGCAGAATTTAAAAGTGAACTGATTTAAGCTGCAGATAATCTGCTGCTGGATGGCTACATAATAAGTCCCGCTGTGTATTTTCCTCTCTACATCTCAAAACTGACTTTGGGGTCTGATGATGCTTTTTTCTTTTAATGTGCCTGTTCATTTGTGAACAGGAAGCGTGCGGAAACATATGAACAACATGGAAATGTGTTCACTTAACCTTTGAACGGCTGAGAGGAGACTGCAGTTGGTACTCTTTTTGTGCACATATGCCGAAGTTTACACATGACAAAGTAAGACGGAAGAATCTTCGTCTTTGGCATCTGCCCATTAATGTTGTTCTTGTCTCTTTCTCTGAGTGAAGTTAGTGAAGAACTGTGATTTCTTTTTTTTGTTTGTTTTTTGCCTATTTCTTTCTGCAGAGTAAGCCCCCAAAGCTATTATGTGTAAAGTTGTCATGTTGCATTTCAGCAGCTACATGTTAACAATCCAGGTTAATTCTAGTGGACTCCTGGGTGTGTGGCAGTCAGTGCTTTAGGTCTTGCAGGACACTGGTCCAACTCAAAACCCTATTCCGCCTGTCCAATCCCCTAAATTGGCTGTGCCAGCTGGGAGTGAAAATGCTGTGGCTAATGCGGTAGTACTGTAGCACCTAATATCCCTGGGTGAGGCCGGCATGGGTGATTTAGTATTATCTAATCATGAATTTCGCTAGATTTGGGAATTGAGGCCAAGGTCACTGGATCAAATGGGATTTGTGCTTCATAAAATGTCCAGGCGTCAAGCCCAATCATGTTGTGATACCCCACAGGGATACAAGTATGTTCGCTTTTTCTCTCTTTCAACACAAAGGTATCCAAGCCTGTAGTGTAAATACTGTCTGCTCACAGCAGATCTGAAATACCCATTCTGGCCAAATGCAAGCTTTTTTGGTTCCTTCTTCTACTCACGCATGTTCTCTCTCTCACCTCGTACTCCACGTACTCCTCCTCCTCCACCTCATAGGAAACCGTTTGGATTTTGATGTGTTCGCCGTCTTCCAGCAGCTTCGCCTGGGGATCCTCCGTGCCAGGCGTGTCCGCCCCTGCCACGTTGGACGCCTCCTTCGCTTTCTTCTCTGTGAAGGTGGTCTCACAGCACTCGCTTTTGTATTCCTTAGCCTTGATGCTGCCGCTGTCCTCCTTGTACAGGATGAAGTTGGGCCTGTAGAAGGCCTCTACCGCCAAATGCAGCGAGGTGGCGTCCAAAAGCTGCTGAGATTTCATCTTCCCGTTGGTGTTGTAACTACCTCCGCTCACTACGTTGCCGTTAGTCACCTTCCCTCCTCCTCCTCCTCCTCCTCCTCCCTCACCTCCACCACCGCCTCCTGCAAAGTAATTAATAATGTTTTCCTGGTACTGGTTGTTGGGGAAATCGCCCCCATAGCCGTTGACCATGTGCTTACTGTTTTTGTCCAACAACGGGTTCTGGAGCTCACTGAGATTCTCCATAGCAACACGGGTCAAAAGGTGGGTGGGTGGAGCTTCTCAGTGACGTTAGCTCTTGCAAGGAGATGGGAAAGGGACGGGCAAAATAAGACTCAATGCTCCTCAATGGCGCGCAGCGATGTCAGTAAAGGTGTCAGTGGCATTCAGCATTCAGCACTCTGATCTAGAGAGGAAGCAGAGAGAAAGGGGAGCGTTTTTAGATTCAACATAAAGACTGGAAGAACATTTTTATTTTGACATCCAGCAACAGGTAACGGTTTACCAAACACTTGCTCACGTCAGATCAAAGTTTAGCTGTCACTCCCTCAGCAGCAGCAACTTGAACAGCATCCCGCTTGTCAAGAGCTGCACCCTGCAGATGATTCAATTAAGTTTAATTTGCCTCCTCACGCTAGACATATAAAGTAACCGACACACACACACACACACATACACTCACATCCCAGAATAGGAGCGGCAATGCATCAAAGCATAATGAAAATATAATTGACTGTTATTGCTCCATTGTTTGGGTTTTATCAGGTGTCATCAGGCGTACTTTCCCATATGAAGGTTATTGAATTTGAGCATTTTGAATATAGGTCTTTTTTTTTATATTGGGCACTTTAATTATATCTTTTATGGCCATTTTCTGCTTCCATACATTTCCCCCTTCTAAAATTGAATTATGAAAAAAATAATTGTGGCAGTTTGGCACAAAGATGCCTTAAATGTTCTGACATTTCACCATAAATGTAAAATCAGAGATACACAACGACAATAATAGATGGTTACATCCTTAAGAAAGTGCATAAGTAAGCTACTATTGATCACTCTTCATAATACTGATGCCAACCATACAGTGGAATGCTAATACTTGTTCTGGGTGTTGCTCCCACAGACGACAGCCTGATAAAGAGGACTGAACTTGCTGTAAAATAATGCATCTCCTTTGCATTTAAAAATAATTAAAACCAAATTATAAACTGCTACATCCGCCATGCAAAAGACAACCCAGAGTTTTCTGCTTCTCAGTTGTCACCCTTAACCTTTGTCTGATTAATCTGCGTTTAAAATAGAAATGCCAAGAGCAGATTATTTCTTGGGGTCCTGACCCCAATCGTGTATGGCTGGTTTACTGCACTATTTCCAAATGTTTAAAGAGAAGGCATTTCCAACTGAAGACATCAAGATTACACGTAATGCAAAATACCATTGTGGTGATGGGATATGGATAATAACTTGTTGGCACACAGGTTAATAACTTGTACACTATTCGTCTCATAGAAGATTCATATATTTCCTTTATCCTTTGGTTAGTCATGGTCAGAAACCTCTGCTGATTCATATCCAGCAAACAAAACCGTTGTCTTTATTTTGCCTAACCTTTACATTACATTACATTCAGTGTCATACATTCATTTAAGAAGGACATCCAGTATACATGGATTTCTTACAACTTCTTAAGCTCCATATTATAGGATGTTATGGAGCTGTACTCTAGAATAATCTCCCATCGGACTTGTCAGAAGAGTCCCATCACATCAGTGTCCTGAGGAAGAGAATGACTGGCCAGTTACTATTGTCAGTTTCTTAAATTTGCAGTGTAATCATCACTTGCTTCTTCCGATTCCTGTCCCTCTTTTTGTGTTTCATTCTGTCTAAATCTCTCTTTGTCTTCCACATAACGAAGATTGTTTTTTGTTTGCTGTGCTTTTCATATTTTCTGCCCCATTAATAAAATACAAGCCCTGCACTCCCGGGCTTCCTGAAGCTCGGCGAGCACCGGACAGCCAACAAAGTTTTCACGGTTCCTCCCCATTGGACCTCCTGCGTCTGAATGTGCTGACGCTTGCAGATCCACACCAGTGCGCCCTTTGGTCCACTTACAGCTCTGGGGGTCGCACACTGATGAAAATGTGAGTACTTCATGTTACAAACACATGCTCATGAAAAACTAAATGCTACAAGTAGCATTTTAACACCAATGAATCACTCCTGCATTAATACTGAAGCACCGCTCTGATCAGCATAATCACGCGTGAGGTGGTTTGGAAGAGGACAAGCTACTTCCACGGGTTTCTACGCCACACTTTATGATCTGATGGCGGAATCTTTGCAGCTCAAAGAGATTTTACCTCAACAGGCCGGTGCGTCAGGTATCGCAAACAGATCAATGCTAATGAACTCGCTCTCCCTGAAATGGTTTAAGGAACCAGACACAATGGCTGTCATGCGAAGCATGATAAGTATTCTTCTGAGTACTTCCCTGTCTCTGCCACTGCAACGCTGCTGCTCTGCACAAATGCTACAAGCTGACAGCGGATTACTTTTCGTGTCATTACTTAGGGACACTCTGAGAAATCTTTTTGGTGTAGTTATGCCTCCTAATATGTTGCTGCTGTGTTGTTGGTGCAGATAGGGGCTTTCTCACCCCCCCCCAGCAAATGGGATTTTAAGTGTGAATAAGCTATTTTGGTGCAAGTAGGACACCTCGGAATCAGTGAAGATGAATGTCGTGGAAATAAAACCACCGTGTGTGTGTTTGTTTGTGGGCACTTGAGTTTAGCGCGTGTCCGGCTGTGAGTAAATATGTGTGCGTATGAGTGGGTGGATGTGTTTGGGAGCGAAAGAGAGAAAGGGATCATACTTGTATGTGATTCTCCGGCTGAGTGCATTTGGGCATGTTGGTAGACAGCAGCGGCTGGGAGGTATACAGAGCCGGGGGGTACGGCTGAAAGCGAATGAGGCAGAGCAAAACTGGTGCGAGGAAAACAATTCAGCATGGCAGAGATGGCACAAGCACAGGCCTGTGTGCTGCAGTGCTGCTGTGTACGGGAGCCCGGAGGTGTCTGACAAGGGGCTAATAGATTAGTGAACAACCTGTAAGCATCCAAGTGCAAGAGGGTGAGGATGCATGCTAACACGCCAGTCACGCGGATATATCTGTGTGCTTCAACACCATTAGACTCCAGTCAGCACACTCTGTTTGCCTGTGTCAGCCTGTTGCCAATCAACCTCAGACCTCTGGCCCTGAAGCTGGTATTATCAGCCAGGGCCTCGAGGCCAGCATGGCGAGATTGCAGCTGAATACCAATGTGTCTTATCTGTCGGCCATGTTTTCCCACCCATTGCATCCAGCCTGTGTCTCCCTCACAGCTTTTCTCACAGGATACTGCATGTCGAGATCTGCTCGCCGCGTTCGACAACAACAACGTTCCTCCCTCTGTAATTTCATTTTGGAATGCATTCTCTGGCGTGTAATATGCATAATAAGGCAACGCCAGGTAGTTATTGACGATCACAGATCGTGGGGAATGCATGAGAGCTCATTGCAGAAAATGCAAATGCATCCCGAACCACAGTTGTCAGTGAACCTCACCCCTGGCCTCGGCACATGACAGTCCACTGACAGATTAAGCATCAGAAAAGGATGTGAGTGAGTAATGGGCTTAAAAACCGTGTTGACTGATCCTTTTATGAACTATTATCATCAAAGGAAGCTATGTAAAATGTCACAGTCCACTTGAAATGAATCTGAATCCCATTCCTAAGTCAGCAGCCACTTCTAGTCGGCCCCCCTTCTGTCTACACGTCTATCTGTGGAGCTGATGGCAAGGAAGCTTCCAGAGCCCCTTGTAAGGACCCCTGGACGTTTGCCTCGTCTCGTGTGCCACCACTCTCTTATCACTTGGCTTAGTGTTTTCCACACCACCATCAGATGATTTTAAGCATTCCTTGATGTGTAAATCCTTCCATAGCCACATGTGTTTGAATCATCCAGCGCGACGCCGCTGTCAGTAGCGGCCACGCACACTGGTGCTGGAGTGGTTTGTTGTTAGAGAGAGGCAGGCTCTGGATAAGTTGCCTTCATTGCCTATTGATTATGGTCTCTAGTACTTGACAGCCAGACACCACAATGTGTTTTGTCGCTAGCATTAATCTCTATAAGTGCTGATAGATAGACGGACAGATAGATAGATAGATAGATAGATAGATAGATAGATAGATAGATAGATAGATAGATAGATAGATAGATAGATAGATAGATAGATAGATAGATAGATCATAAAAACAGTTCTTACCTGGCAGCCGTAATAACATTCTCTGTGATGAGCTTCATTCTCTCTACGAAATTATGAGTTTAAGGAAAAACTGGCTTGGGCTAAGTGTTGGAGGACTATGAAGGTGAAAAGGGGAACTTCTCTAAACAGTTACTGTCATGTTGATGTGTCATGTTCTGGTCGCCTACAAGTTCCCACGTGGGAAATGCAAAAACAACTCTTCTCTATGCAAACCATACATGACACAAAATCATATGGAGAAGCATGATGAAATCACACACACACACACACAATGTGACACTGATCACACGATCCCAAGTGCAGTTTCAGGGTGTCATTAACGATTTGGGAATTTAATGTAATTGTAGTATTTGTTTCACTCAACTTACACAAAGTCTTATGTTGACGCCAATGTGATCACACATAGTTTATTTAAACCCCTCCTCCCCTTAAAAAAGTATTTAGTTTGACATTAGCAGGCTTGTTCTTTTACATTCATCTGAAGGGGTCAAGTATAGCTGTTAGGCTGCATTCAGGCTCATTGCTGTTGTCTACACTTTCCTCCAGTTTGTCACACAAATATAACTAAAAGTAGCAACAGTAACAGTGTAACAATAATCTGTTACAAGAGAAGTCCTACATTTAAAATCTTACAAATGTAAAAGTACTCATTATGTAGAATGGACAATTTCAGAATAATATATATCTCTGGATTATAATTAGTGATGCATCAATGTGTAAGGATGATCGCAAATGTTGCAGCTGGTAAAAGGTGGAGCTAGTTTTAGGGACTTTATATACTGCTGGGTATTTTAAGCCACAATAATAGAATTTATTACTTGATTTATATTTTGTATTAATAATTTGAATCTGCAAAGTAACTAGAAACTAATAAATGTGTTGTTTTCCAAAATGTAGTGTGGTAGAAGTGTAAAGTAGCATAAAATGTAAATACTCATGTCAAGTACAAGCACCTCAAAGTTGTAATTGTTGGGTGTTCTGTTGCTAGTAGCAACCCCTACTGGCACAGTTTAACTGACATTGTTGCATCCACCATTTTGTCACATTTGTGTCCAGGGAAATATTGACAGCCATCCTTTATCTACCCTCCAAAGACCCTTGTTGGAGGGTTATCTGTGCCGATTTTATTACAGCTGTTTTACCTTTTCCACGGACTCTGTTGACACTCAGTAACCGCCACAGCCTTGCACAAGTTAACCATTGTTGTCGGGCCTCGTGACTTCTGATAGTTTCCTACACCAAACAAACATTGCAAGGAATTTACAGCTGCGTTATTGCTCTGGTTCGGTTTGTATGTGAATAGACTCAAAATTTAAAAAAAAAACCACCTGAAGATGAAGGTTTATATTTTGTTGTTGGTTTCTATTAAAAACTAAAACACAATTTAGCTGTTTCAAACACTGATAACAAGGTCCTTCTTTCAACAATAATCCTGCTATGAGAGCTCTTTACAGGGAAATATAGAAACCACATGCAACTAAATTATCATAATACAAACTCAATTTATTTGTAATAGCAGTTATATGAACACGAATCACTTTGTAACATAATTTACACATTCATTAGTCAGGGTTGGTAAGAGGCCCCCGGGGTAGACCCAGAACACACTGGACGGATTATATATCTCAACTGGCCTGGGAACACTTTGGGATCCCCCAGGAAGTGTTGCTGGGGAGAGGGACATCTGGATAACCCTGCTTAGACTGTTGCCACCGCGACCCGGCCTCGCATAAGCGGAGGAAGATGGATGGATGGATAGTCAGGATTCACACTTTAATGTAGAAAATATTTAAAATAAATGTTTATGTGCTATTTGGCAACCAATCATGCACCATATAATACATAAACAAGTAACAAGATCTCTTAGTGATTTTAACCAAAAATATATATTTTAAAATAATTATTCACAGAGGTCTGTCTCATTCTTCCAGCAGAGGTCAGGCTAATAGCATCAATACAAAAACAACACTGCAGTCTTACTGGGGTTTCCAAAAATATTTCAAAAAGCTCTGGCTGTTGTTGTTATTGAGGTTAAATGTCTCTCCTGTCCAGTTTTAAGAAGGCGGAGATAAAATAATGTAGCTCGTTTTAAACATACGACTTGGAGTGTGCCAAAACTAACAGTTCACCGCATGAAATCTTGACCCTTGAGTGTAATAAACTTATTCATCATAACAGGTAACAGCTGAAGCTCCCAGAACATTTTAGTGACACAGAGTAGACGTCTACAGACAGACTTTTGTCCCTGTTTAGTGTTAAATCTTTATACAATCTTCTGATGCTTCCTCTACGCTCATGCTGAGATTGGATGAGCGATCAGAGCGTGGCATTGAGTGACTGGACAGACGAGACGTGCGCATCCGTAATAACATCAGACTTGTTGATGGGGTGAGCCCATTCTGGATACATGTTCAAGTTAAACATGGCAACGCCCCACGTGTTCATGGCCAGAGAGACTGAGAGGATACCCAGGATGTTCATGACAAAGCCAGTTTTCACCTGAGAAGACGGGGAGCGGAACACATGAGGATAGGTGACGAACGGTAACAAAATGTTTTAGCGTCAAGTGCTGATGTGAGGGTCTCACCATGTCTTTGACCATGAGATGCCCTGATGCAAAGGCGATGGAGTTGGGTGGCGTGGATACAGGCAGCATGAAGGCATATGAACATCCTACTGTTGCAGGTATCATGAAGTACAGAGGGTTCACTGAGACACGAATCGCCTACAGAGTCAAACACAAAACAAAGACCATCAAATGTTTAGGCTAGGAAGTTAATTATTTCATGATCTCCGTGCTGGACATCTATATTCCACAGTCTTCCACTGACAAGCATTGTTTAAACCCACAAAACTTGATATTCTAGCCAAAACCTGGAGGTGTCAGGAAATACCAAATATGTCGGCCTCACTAAATGGTGACATTTAGCCTGTATAATGTTTAACATCCTAGTTTAGCATGTTTGGCATTCTAACATTTGCTACTACACATCTCTGTGTACAAGTACAACTGAGGCTGAATGCCATTCATGCCATGTCAGTTTTACAGGATTATAGCCATAACAGAAATGGGATAAATTCAAATTCTGACCTGATGGCACTGGATCATCCTGAGGGGAACATGTACATAATTTCATGGCAAATCACCCATTTCACACAACTTTATAGTGGCGCTAGAGGAAGAGTCAGAGATTCACTAAAGTCATTAAACTTAATCCTCTGGGCACAGTGAATGTCTGTGCAACATTTAATGGTTATTGTCATGAGCTGTGTGTATCTGAGTGTTTGTTTCCTGTTTTCTGTTACGTGTCCTGTGTACCTCTGGTGTTGTGGGTTATAGCTTTGTTTCTCCTGTGAAACCTGTGTCAGTGTCCTGTCTCTGCCTGTCCCTTATTGTTGGTTGGTTTCACCTGCTCCCAGTGTTCACCTGTCCTGTATCCCCTCGTTGCTGCCGTGTCTACTTAGCCTGGTTCAGTTGTTGGTTCACTGTCAATGTGTCATTGTGTTAGTTTGCTCCTTGTGATCTTTCCTGCGCTGTGTCTTTCTCTGTGTTTTCGTTGGTGTTTTGGACTTTGCTTTTCCTCGCATGCGCCTTACCGTTTGTAAGTGCTTTTTATTTCACCTTCAATAAAACCCTTCTTTCCAACAAGGCTGTCTGCATTTGGGCCCTTCCTACACCCCCAGTCCTGACAGTTATCCATTCAATAACAGATATTTCAGTCTGTACCTAGAGCCGTGGTGCCAGCTGTGTCACACAGTTTCTTATATACTGTAAGATCATTATCGATGTTTAAACCTAAAAAGGGACTTTAAATTGTCAGGTCACTCAAATTACACAAAAGAAAACCTTTATAGTTCAACATATGATCATCTGACCTGGGAAAATAAAAGCAAAAGCATAAGCACATCACTAAAGGTAAGTGGGAAAAATATGTATCTTTTGTAATATGGTATGACCGAACTGAAAATTCGGGGTGGGTTGTGGTTCAGGTTTTTAGTATAAACGAGGACTCAGGACACTAAACCTTCTCTACATCCTGCTGAACAATTCTGAGTTTGCACTATAGGCACCATTGCAAAGTACAAAAGCGCCAGATAATGATTGCTGATAAGTGCAGTTAATGGCCAACAGGCTACAAACCTGAGAACATCTATTGCAAGAGTTTGACAAGCTTACTACGCCTTAACGGTCAAGGTCAGGAACAAACCCTGTTCCCTGTCCAACTTTGTCTTGTTACCGACTGTCATCTTCATCAGTGTGTCTCACTGAAAACTGATATGAAACCTCAAGTGTATTACAAGGCTTTCGAAGTTCATTAATGAAGGAAAAGCAATGATGCATTTTAATTACCATGAGTTTGTAAAAATGTACCTCGCACAAACAAATACATTTATAAAAATGAATCCTTTAGCCAAAATATGTAACAATGGAAACAGAATGTTTCTCGCTTAACTTCACAGGACTTTGAACCTCTTTGTGAAACATTGCATCAACAATCGACTCACTAACTATACTGTTCATGACCAGTCTTACCAGTTCAGCAATGACGGGTAAAAATATGATAATTGTGGCAGTGTTGCTGGCGAACTCAGTGAAACAGGCCAAGAAAGCAGTGATCAACATCACAGCTGCAGCAGGAGGGACCTCGGCCAAAGGCTGGAGGTGGCCTCCGATCCAGGAGGCGAGTCCTGACTCCTGCCAAACACCACACGATCGGGGTTAAGGGTCAAAGATCAAATCACAACATAATAAAGCGATTTGGAGAACAGAACCAAACTGAGCAGAGCAGCTCAGCGCGAACAGGAGAGAGGAGAGACGCATTTATTACACAGACTTGTGACATGTAAACTTTTACAACATAGAGTCACTAATCCTGCATTCAGCTGGAAGGAAACTTTAGTGAACAAACAAAGTCTTAAAGGAATAGGCTGACTTTTTGGGATGCCTATTCACTTTCTTGCCTAGACAGCAGATAGTAGTAGTAGCGCTACACCCAGCAAGCTGTTAGCTTGGCTCTGTCCATTGGCAGCAAAATCCATCTACCATCACCTTCGTTCATCAAGTTCGCTAATTGACTCATTATATCTCGTTTGTTTAATCTGAACAAAACCCAATCTGTAAATTGGGCTTTTACTGGAGTTATGGAGTCTTGTCTTTGCTGTGAGGTTTCCAGGCAGCCGGCGGAAACTCATGACACAGGACGTCACCGCTTCCAACCAAGAAATAGTCCAGCCCATAACTGCTTCCAGTCTGTGTTATGCTAAGCTAATTGGTGGCTTCATATTTATCATACAGACATGAGAGTGGTATTGATCTCCTCACCTGAGCAAATAAGCGTATGTCCCACAATGTCAAACCATTGCTCTAAGAACCATTAGAGATCATAAAAACTCAACCTTACTTCATTACATAAGTTCATATACCAACATGTTTACCTCACAAGCTTTAGCCATAGCGAAGCCGCCTCCGAGCAACAGAATGATATTCCAGGGAACAGAGTCCTGGGCTTTCTTCCATGATAAGAGAGGGACATAAGGAGTATATGAAGCTGAGGAAAAATATAGAGGGAAACACTCAAGAACTTCAATTCAAGATTTTGATATTATATGTATTAAAACTTGATTTATTAATCTTAGGAAATATGTAGGAGGTGTCATGTTTTATAAACACAATGTTGTACACAACTTCACTGGTGTCTGCTGATACAGTATGAGATTAATGTAGTTCAATTAAACTGCACTTAAGTATAAATGTCTCGTTTACATACAGTGGGGGCATCTCACAGCTCCAAAATCTTTGATAGCCTTTGGCAACTACAAATATTTTAAGAAGTATGTTTGTCCCTGTGCAATCAATGATTTATTGCATGTTTTATGCCTCTTCTTTGTATTTGTTTTACTTGTGTACTATGTTTTATACATTGATGATTTTCTTTTTCCATATTTGTACTGTAACCTATGTGCTGATTGTAATGGTGTGGTAAGATAAATATAAATTTTCCACTCTGGCAGACAATAAAGTTGAATTCTTCTATCCTAAAATATAGCCTACATTGAGAGGGACAAATGAACCCCATGATTTGCCCCCCCCCATGTCCAATGGTTTATTTGACCAGCTGAACATAACACACACACTCTCTCTCACACACACACACACACACACACACACACACAAAACATGTGCGTACAGTACAGTTTGTCCACATGCTAACACAAACGCAAACTTACACACAAAACCCCAAAGAAGTGTGACAACGTAGCTTTGAGAGCTTATTCTAATCACAGAAACAGAGAAACTGTAGTTTCAGCTCCAGACAGGAAATGTAATCACTCTCTAATCTACATTATTAACATTCCTGAGCTTATTTTCAGCTTTTTGCAATAGCTGTGCTAGAGACACAGACTTCATGTCTTTCAATCATTCTCAAATATTTCATCATCAATATTAACTACTGACTTATGCAATCCCACCAGCTGCTAACTGGTATCCATCTCTTTGATGGATATGTTCAATTTTCTCCTTTTTACAGCACCTTGTTTGGCACAAATCTAATTCAACTTAATTATAACTTAACCATACCTTAAATTATATTATCACAGTCATTAACGTATCAATCAGAACTTAAATCAGAGTAATAAACTAAAGGTTAAGCGGTGTGTCATTTAACTGACCTTGAGGGTCGAACCACCAGCTCAGAGAGGGTTTCTGCGAGGGGAAGAAGAACAATATAGAAACAACGATCACACCAGTGACTGCGTCTGAGACGTACCTGCAGGACAACAAGAGGAGGGAGCAATTAACAGAGATAGATAACTGACAGGCGTCTCGACATATCGATTCTCTGATCATTTCCAAACAGGAAGAAGTATTATAACAAGCAAACTACTTCATGTTTTCATCGGGTGTGCCTTTCTTACCCATTTTTAAAAAACACAGACCAGCCAGTGACAAATTTGGGATCTCTTGTGAACATGAGAACAGCAAACAGTACAAAAAAGAAAGAGATCGCTCC
Organism: Gadopsis marmoratus; assembly: GCA_036023855.1. Classification (NCBI taxonomy): domain Eukaryota; kingdom Metazoa; phylum Chordata; class Actinopteri; order Centrarchiformes; family Percichthyidae; genus Gadopsis; species Gadopsis marmoratus. Next base: position 6,648 of record JAVQJF010050752.1, on the reverse strand, counting down.
CTCTGCAAATCTGAAATTGAGCATGTGAAGTAAAAGTCAGTAAATGGCTCTGTGACAAAAAACAAAAATGTACTTATTCGCCCTGTATTGCATGAGATTTGAAGATATACAGGAGTCCTCACTTTATGGGCCCTAGTTTTCTGTAATCTTCCTCTATTAGAGCTTTTGCTCTGGCCTCTGCCTGGGCTCTTTGGTCGTATTTCTTGAAACACAATCTGCAAGAAATGAAAGCACATACTGTGACACATATTTCAAGAAAAGGAAATGAGAGATGAACATTACATTAAGAGAAACCAAAGTGGTAATACTGACTGTACGATTAACAATGTTTTCCTTCATATGAAAATAAAACCATCATTGCATTTGCCCTTTATTGTCTTTGCAGGGTGGTGCAGCTAGAAATGGCAAGGATATCAGCACAAATACCTTTTTAACATGACTGTATAAGCCAATGACTGCCACTGCCTTACCGTGTATTCAATCCCCCATAGAGAAACGCGATCCAAATCCATCCCAAAAACAGGAAGAGAACCATGAGTGGGAAAGCGAATGCAAACCAAGAGCCAAAATTGATAAGGTCGCAGTCTGGAAAGTAGCTGTAAAGCAAAGAAATGTTCGTCAAACTGCTGGGAAAATGATTGTTTTTGTGATGCAAAGTTTTCACTGTTGCAGAAAATAAAAAGTTACCTTTTCAGTTGTCCAATCAGGATGAGGTTCGGCGCGGTGCCTGTCAGCGTGGCGGTCCCTCCGATACTGGCTGCGTAAGGAATACAAATCAAGAATCCTTTCCACACCTTCATCTGATACTGCGACTCCATTCGAATCTCCTCAGATGTCCTCATATCACTCTGCTCAATCCCATCCGTCCTTTTGAAGTTTTAAGAGACATTATTACCTTAAATAAACAGTGAATAAGTACATGAACCCCATCAGAGTTTGTAGAAGAATTGTTTCATTAAAAGAGTTTAACTTGAGATTGTGTCAACCAGAAAAACAGTTCAACATTTTGGAAAATATGCATCTTCGTTGTCTTGCTGAGTGTTAGATGAGCGGATTGATACCACTCTCATGTCTGTACAGAAGAGCTAACAGCCGATTAGGTTAGCTTAGCATAAAGACTGAAAACAGGGGGAAGCAGCTAGCCTGGCTCTGTCCAAACAAAATTAGTCAGTTTAGGATAGTCTAGGTTAGCACCTACGGTCTCATAACACCCATCCTTCACTAGTGACTACTGATTTCACACCTCTAGGTGTCAAAGGATCGCAGTTTTTCTTACCCATCTACTGACAGTATTTGGTTTTCCGAGGGCACTGAGGGCAGTGAATGCAGCTTTACAGCAGACTGACCTGAAAGACAGTGAAGCGAAGTGTTTGTATCATTTTCATATGCAACCAGGAAAGAACCAACAACCTGGGTGTAGTATATGTCATAACCCAAGACTTTGGTGTTTTTTTGGACTCTTGATCTGTGTTTCTTGTTTTAGTTTGTAATTATGTGTTATATGTTAGGTCTGTTTTTTCTGTAGTCCTTCCTGTCTTGGCCTGTTTCTTGTGGCGTTACCTTTCCTTGTGTGGTTCCCACCTTATTTGGTCGTGTTTCCTGCCCTTGTTAGTTTCCATCTTGTGCTGGTCCTTTTCACGTGTCCCCAGTGTTCTCCTGTCTCTTGTTTCTTTCGTTAGTGCTGTGTATATATGTGCTGTGTCTTTCCCTTTTCCTCGGTCAGCTCGATGTTGATTGCTGGTGCTTCATGTGGATGTCTGCTTTAACCCCCCTGACGACTTTGTGTGGTTTTTGTCTCTGTCCTGGACATTGTAGTTTCATGTTTTGGATGAGGTATTCTTGCGTTTGTGTTCTCGCCCTTGAACTACGTGCATTACCCAGCCTCACCTGTCAGTAAGTGTCTTTTGTTTCTTATAATAAAATCTTTCACACCTGTCTACGCTGCCTGCGATTGGGTCCTTCTCCACTTCCTACACCACGGAGTGTGACCGTATAAACACAAGTCAAATCATAAGTTGGTGGATTTAATATATGACTTCAAGTCAATCAGCATCATTAATCACTCACCACTTGAATATTGACTAACTTTGCATCTGGGCACTTGGTGTATTGGAAAACTGTACAAAGTTCACACTTTAGATTACATATTAAAGGCTCACACAGACGAGTGTAAAACAACACAACATAGATGTTCATTGTCTGTGTACACGTTTTCATAAGAGTCCAATTTTAACTCTTTGCTCTATTTTTCATCTGGCTCTTTAGCTGCTAAATGCTAACCCACTATATTAACCAGGTAGTTCCAAACTTTGTCTGTTTGGGCAGGTAGTTTACAGTAGGTTAACATAGGTTTTTTGTTTATTTGCTGGAAACAACTTCCTCCTGCTGCCGAAAGGTTGAAGAGAGCGGTAAGGGTGAACCAGAACAATAAAGTTGCAGCTATAAAACTAATACAATAAGCTGAAGGATGCTATAATGCTCTGTAGCATTAAGAACTACAGACATGGTAAGTTCTGTAAAATCATCACAATACAATGTGCAAGAGGTCATATTCCATGTTGGGGATACAAGGTACCATTTACTATATCACCCTCTGGATCGTCTCTGGTCTTGCACTGCTCTTTCAGGGTCTCCAGGTCTCCAAACAGACTCTCCAGGATGGCATTAGCAATAGGGAGCATCATTGCTGTTGTGGCAGTGTTGCTGAGCCACATGGACAGGAAGGACGATGTCATCATCATTCCCAGTATGAGCCTAGGAAAAGAATTCAATCCGCATGTAATCAAATGAGTAACACTACAATGTTGCGTTATCATGACTGCTGACTTGGAAGATGTTCTTTTAATATGTAAGGAGCGCACTCAGGATAGGTTTGGAGATATTCTTGATTTTCTTGTCGTTAAATGGCACAAAAAAAGCCAAAACCAACGATCTGTTTCTCAACAGATGCTTTTATATTGTCTCCTCACCATGCTGGTTTTACTCCGACAATAGTAAGGACCTTCAGGGCTATTCTGCGATGCAGGCCCCACTCTTCAATGGACGAAGCCATCACGAGACCACTGAGGAAGAGAAAATTGGTTTCGAGGAAGTACTGAGGGCAGACTTTCTTGGATGGAAGAATTCCCAGTGTTGGGAAGAGGCAGACTGGAAGCATCGCAGTGACGGCCAGAGGGAGCGCCTCTGTGCACCAAAACATGGCCATCAGCAGCACCACATACAGACATTTTCCCTCCTAAAAGACAAACATGTGGCTGTTAATATTCAATTATATTTCTGATTAATTGATTAAATAATTTCGTCAAAGATATTCAGCTTATGATTTATGAAAAAAATCCTGTTTGGCATTTTTTCACGGTTTGTACTTTAATGAGGACTGGAAGGATTAATTGTCTATCTAAATAGTTGCTGATTATTTTTCTGTCAATCAATTAATTAGTCTTCTAATTGTTTCAGACCTGACATGTCTTGAAGTTTTAGTCTAATGGTACAATATGATAAAACAATGAATTTAAACATTTTAATTTAATTTAAGTCAATCTTTGAAAACTCTGGCACTTTAATATTTGAACTAATTGATCTGTGCGTATCATTTATTCGTGATTAATTGAATCAAATACTGTCGTGATTGAACAACCTGAGAATTAATCTGAATTTAGTCTTTTCATGCATTCACAATAGGCAAGACGGTCGTGTTTAGCCTCTGCGTGATGACTTAGCGTGATTCATTATTCAGGCAAAATGCTGGAAAGATGCACACGTGAAATCAAATAGTGTAAAATTACTCACCTTTTCTGGTAGGGTAAAAAGTAAAGGCAGAAACACGAGTGGAGTCAGCAGGAGAACCAGCTGTTTGTGGACACTCCACAGCTTCTTGGACACAACCGATATTTTCATCTCCAGAGTGAAGTTTTGCTCCGTTCAGGGAAAAGGAGCTCCAGACTGGCTGACAGGAATCAGTTAGGCAGCACTTTGAAGTCTCTGGCTGAGCACAGAGAAGATTAACTACAAACTTTGACACAGTTTAACTCCTCGTAGGGTGGTGACAAATAGTTATAGTCAGCTGTCTGTCAGTGTTTTTCACCAGTAGGCCTCTCCCACATAGGCAAGAGGAATCAAGCATCTTTAGAGAAGTGAGCTCACACGTTGACACGTGTTCTTTGGGTCATTGTTATTTCGTCTATGGATCTCCAACCCTTTCTTTGCTCCTTCGGTTTCTCAGTAGAGGTAAACAAAAATCTAGCTTAACCCTTTAATGGTTCTGCTAAAACCAAACATTTGAGATGTCCATGTACATTGTGCACTTTCAAGTCTTTTCCCATGAAATGGAAACTAATGGGCATTTTTCAACAACACCTCTTTTAATTGACGAGCAGTGTGTATAAGCCGAGAAATGAAACCTGTTTTAAGAGAGAAACAAAATAAAATCAAACATTTACTGTGAGTCATACAGCAACACTAAAGTCTACGGCTTTGCCAGCAGCTCTGTGAGGTACAGGCAGAGGTGTGGACACGAGTCATAAAATGGATGAGATTGGAGTCGACTTGCAACTGGACTTGGACTTAAACACCAATGAAAACTTGCACTTGAGCCTTTTGACTTCAAAATACTTGACAAATCCCCCCCCCCCAAGCCCAGAGATGAAAAAATACATTGTTTAAATACAACAAGACACGACAGAAACATGCAAAATTCATTCTGTTGCAGTTAACAGTGCTATATGCTATGAAAGTGCAATGTCAGAACTACTTTATTTATGATTAAGTTCAGTTGCACATGTATTAAAAAAACAATCTGAAAATGGAAATGGAAATGGAAACAGTAAGGTTTTAAAAATGCATTTAAATGTATTAAAACATGCGTTAATATCTCAATCATCCACATGTATATAGTTTCTATAAAAGAGATAGAAAGATAAATAGAGCTCATCCTGGAAATCTGGGAAATATTACCTGTATTTCCAATATAGATGTATAAGCTTTCAGGAATCCCACCACAGGATACAAATGAGGACTCACGAAAGCCACAGGCTCTTTCCACTGTTTGAGAAAAAGACATCGCTTGCAGCTAAAGATTGAACCTTCGAAGATCTGTGGGTCCTTTGTACATTAACACCCTAATGACAATGAGAATCTATAAAGGTCAGGACGAGTTGAAAACAGCAGTGTTTGTAAAAGCTCAAGGATTCTTAAAGCCTCTAGTGATTGAGACATTATTAACTGCCCATCCTTTCCTTCTTATCTTTGAGGTCACAGCGCCAACAGTTGTTCTTTGGTAAACTCATAACACAACAGGAGGATTATGAGCTTTGATTCATTGGCATCACTTTCATGATCGCTGCTGAAAAGCTGCTTAAAAAGTCTTTAAAGTTTAACAGATGCCAAAAAAGGTCCGTCGCCAGGTCATGGGCACAGTCACAGAGAGCACCCACAGATGTGTCCCGACTTAAGGTATCCTCTACGATGAATTGGCCTTCCTTCACCCTTAAGTGTCTTGATCAGGTGCTCCACCTCATTCTGAATTACAAGTAAGTAAACACAAGACAGTATTATTGCTGTTTTTCCCAAAGACATTTTCCTTGAAGTCTGGAACGGACCATGCCACTTTGTGTTCCATGTGTTTCTCTTGTTCTCTGTCTGTCTGTGAGCTTTCTCCCTTCCAACTGCTGGTGTCAGCCACTCACCTGTGCCTCGCTCTGCCAGATTGTTGTCAGTCATCATTCATTGTTCAGTCTACGCTCGGCTGCTTAGTACTAGAAACTAGTTATCCTCACGTTGTTAGATAAGTTTCTGTTGTGCTCCAGTTCGACTACTCACCCTCCTGCCTGCAGCCGCTCTGCTCGATCTACTTCTCGCTCCATCCATTCCTCCAGCCATTTTTTTCCCACGCCGCTGCTCTGCAGCCCCGAACCTCCTCCATCTCAGAGCCCTGGTACCATCGGCCACCTCTGGTCTCCGGCCTTCTCTCCGGCTTCACCTCCGACCCACCTCTTGTGGCTTGCTTTGTGAACTGTGCAGGTAGTTCAGTAAATTAGTCTTTGAGGTTGCTTTTGGGTCCCATCATTCACCATTTACTTGTCACAGGACTGTGCCAAAGAAGACTTTTACAGTTTTTAATAATCAATTAATACATTTATATGTTTAACAAGCTAATACAAATAGTCCAACCCACAGACCAGCAACAAGCACTCTGATTGGCCAGCGAGTGTGGGGTCAGGTCACAGCATCAAAGCAGCAGACAAATGAATTGTGACATTTGTGTTGATGTCGCTGTTTTAATTTTTGTTTTCTGTCTTTCATGCTTCTCTAAATGAGGTTGAACAAAAATTTATACTAAAATGGAATATGATAGGCACACGTGTAACATTTAAATGATTAACTATATAAAGACAGAATAAAGAAATATCTGATTTATTTAACAATTTTTAAAATGATTTCTCATTTATTTTACTTTGTTTATTAAAGTTGTTAATGCATAAAGTGTATTTAATTAATCACTTTTGAATAGCTATTTTTTAAACACTGTAATTGTCATGCTCTGCCCAGGACGGCGCCGTAATCAGCGGGACCAGCTGCACCTGCGCCTCATTAGCCACGTCACAGGAAGACATAAGCCCGGTCCTGGCTCTGGTTCGGCGCCAGATCGTC